>CAHIKZ030002301.1:1622500-1645000 GCA_903632075.3 Acanthosepion pharaonis | reverse complement strand
ACAAAATGTTATATTTATTGATTACATGTATTTGTCGGTTTCTTTAATAATGAATTTGACTACCGGCCTCGAGATCGAAAGTCTTATTAAAGAAACTGACTTGTGACACGAATTGAATCTGCATTCCCTTAATTTGAGAAACCATCTGGTGTAGCCAGGCGTGCTTCGCCACTAAGCTAGAAAGAGTCGATGAATATCTTCAAGATGAAAAGAAAATGAACAGATAAAGTGAGAAATTACTTATAAACAAATGTCTTTTACTATATTTGATGTATACAAACCGAAGTAATGTAGAATGGTCTGAAAGTCTTGTCACCCACAAAAGGAAAACGTAATAAAAACAATAGAAAAAGTATTACAGTAATATAAAGCACATGTGCTGGATTCATTGATGCTGTCATACATCGAGAAGGTCTGTATGAACACTATCATTTTCGTGGCAGCCATTGGAAAGAGAAAATTATATTATGTTGGAGTGACAAGACTTTCGGACCACCCTGTACATAATAAAGTATTAACTGTCTATTCCTTTATTGTGTTTTATAAACATTTAGAAAATAATGAGAAAGGTTACAAAAGTGACATGAAAGCTATCTAAAGCAGGTTGACTCAAACACATTCCATGTGTCGCTAATCTGAAATAGCGGTTAGCTAACAAACTTATATAGCGAATTCGTTTAGCGACCAGGTCACTGGAACGGAACCCGGGGGTTTTTATCCTAGTAACGAAATATGACACAAGGTGGAAGTTTAATGTAGGGCTTTTTCAGCAGTGACGTAAAAAATGCTCAATTCCCCTCGGCATTTCCCCTTCTTGGGGACGCCTCTGGCGCCGGTAATGACCGCAGTCCCCTCCCAAGAGAGAGAGGTTCCCTGGGATTCAATCCAATATTATTTCCAACTTCCGCGGTAGAAGCGAACTCATGCGTCGGGGAAGTATATTTGAAACGGAGCCCGGTCGTTAAGTGAGGGTTGTCCGTGAAAACAAAACAGATACGTCGATTCAATGTGACTACTTGATTACTTGCTATAAGTTCGTAATCAGTTCGGTTTTTCTGTATTAATCTCTGTGCCATATCTGGAGGATGTTTTATCCACCTTCTTCACCAGGCTGATTCTTCATTTCTGCAACAGCTCCGCTGAGCAATCAATGCTAATTTTCTTTATCCATGTCTCCATTCTATTAGTTATCGTACCAAGTGCATCAATACTAACTAGTATGACTGTGTCCGTCGTCAATTTTTGAAGCCTTCTCAATTCAAACTTCAACGGCTCATCGTTGATCTCTCTTCCTTTTGCTTTTGTATCAAAAGAAAACGATGGGTCAATATTTTTACCCTTCTTTTGTTTTCTAGTTTAGCTTCCATCAATACGCCCGGTTTGTTGTACTTCAGTTTCTTATCTGTTTGTATTGAAAAATCCCACAAAATCTTGCGAGTTTCTGGCTCAAGGACGTTCTCAGGTTTTTGATTGTACCATTCCTTTTCTCGCTGAAAATCACATTTCTCATACAACGCCCAATAAATGATTTTGGCAACTTGATCATGTCTCCACCTTTCATACTTATATTGTTGTTGTTATTATTATTATTATTATTATAGGCACGGATATCTTTATTTACTTTGCTTAAAAAACAAAATAAAGCAATGGATTGGATTACCGATAATTTCTATAACAACTGCTTGCACGCTTCCGATGGTTTCCATAACAACGGTCCATTTTTTTCTTTTGTATCGCTTTTCTTTACAGGAAAGGAAAACTTGATCTGTTATCCAACCGTTGTAAAATTGTTTATCATTTTATGTTTATTATTTTATTTTGCTGAACAGTTGGCCTTTTGAACTGGATTAGAGGTTTATCCTTTCTTTTCTGTTTAGGATTGCGTTTCCAATTCCTTCTAAATTCTATTTCAAGTCTACACTTTTAACGTCCCCGCCTAAACTCTGAAATTTCCAGTTTCTTTTAAAGTCTTTCCCTTTTCTTTCACTTACAGTAGTCCCATTGTATCCTAGTGGTCTTATTGCCTTGCTTGGGGTGAATTGATTAAAAAGAAAACTTTGACTAAATCGAAAATTTCCTAAGTTCGATAGAAATGGGGACTTCAGTTGCACAAAGTTTTCACTGAGAAGAGGACATTATGCAGGAGTACTATGTTTTGCATTGCGTAAAGTTTTGGTAAGAATATCATTTGGATTTTTCAGGTTGTCTTTACCATAGTCTAGGGTTTAGCAGACATTCTTTCGTCTTTCAACAACTTGTCATTGTATGTCAATAAGACATTGAATAAAATGCTCGGTCTGCTGCTAAGAAAATTGGTTCTCTGTGTCGTGCAAGACAATTTTTCTCGTAAGAATCTTACACATTTATAAATCTACCATTAGTCCGTGTATTGAATATTGCTGCCATATCTGGTCGCCTCGTTATATATTTCGAGAGTCTCGACAAAATGCAAATAAGGGTCTGTGATGTTATATGTGATCTGGCATCTCGACTTCAGTTACTTTTCCACAAAAATGACGTGGCTTCCCTCTGTCATTTCCATAAAGATTTTCATGGCAGTTGTTCTAATGAACTCTCCTCTTTGTCACACAGTTCACATGAATTTAAGCGTACAGCTCGGTCTCGTCGTTTTAGTATTGAAATAGCTAGATCTAACCGTAAGTTCTATTCTAGCGGTTTCTTTGCATGCACTTCTCGCCTGTGGAAATATCTTTCGGTTTCTTCCTTCTCTAACATCTTCAAGTATTTTTTTAATCGTCAGCATGGGTCTTCCTGATTTCTTTTCTTTTATTGACCTTTCACATCACTAAAGTCTTCTCATTCTCTTTTACATTCTTAACCCCCTTGCGTCTTGGTGGCATTATTGGCTTGCTTGGGGTGAAATGATTAAAGAGAAAGAGAGAGAGAGAGTAAGTGAGAGAGACAGACAGAGAGAATGTGACAGTTACTTTATTTTAAAGTAATTTTCCAAGTGTAGCACAAGGCCGAAAGTATGGGGCAATAATCATGGGCAGTCGTAATTGTTCTAGCAAGACAAGCTTGTTAACCATTACGCCACGTCGAGGTGCCCCAGTTACTTTATTTTAAATGAGCAAAGCTTTGGTTAAATGCGTGCTCGGTTAAGCTCAATGTAACTATGCGTTTGAGCAACAAGGATGAAGCAATTAATCATTTCAAGTCTTAAAAACATTTATTTAAATATATTACTCTTCCTATTTCAGTCAGTGTAATGTAATCCATTCTCTCTCTCTCTCCGCCTTTCTCTTTCTCTCTCACGCTATATATACATACATACATATATATATATATATATATATATATATATATATATATATATGATCTTCCACAAATGAACACTAATGATACGTTTTTGCCAGCTAAACAATTTTTCCTTTCTGAATACGGTGTTGATCGATGAAGGTTCATGGTCGTGTAGCCATCAATATATATATATATATATATATATATATATGTGTGTGTATATATATATATATATATATATATATATATATATATATATATATATATATATATATATATATATATATATAAGTTTCGTTTAAAACGATAAAATTGGTGTAGTTAAGTTTTTATATAATTTTTCATGTGTTCTTATTTTTTTCTTTTCCGGAGATAAATTATATAAAAAAATTGTCCGAATGTTTCATATATCCAAGTGCTTAAATTTATAATAATTATATCATATAATAAACTAAACCATATATATATATATATATATATATATATATATATATATATATATATATATATATATATATATATATATGGCCTTGAATATGCATTTGTATATGCCTGATCTGGGTTTATTACTACTCTACGTGTGTGGTGTGTCATTCTCAATGAAATACAGAAGTAAAAAAACAAACGAACAAACACGTAAAATGCCACCAGCATTTGTGGTGTCTGTCAGTCAGGACTTTTCTCTCTAAGCCTGCTGTTCAACAGTTTTCTTTACAGTCCGCCCGTTTCTGCTCATTTCTATGGGGGAAATTAATATGCAACTGCAATATTTCTCTAAAGAGGGCGTTTGTGAAAACCAACGACACACACATACATGCATATATATATATATATATATATATATATATATATATATATATATATATATATATATATATATATATATATATAGGAGGTTGCTGAAATGTTCTACACCCCCTCAGGAAGAAGGCAATGACCTCGAGTCACAAGACAAAATGACGTTACGACTCGAAACGCTTTTCTTACAAATTTGAAAATACGTCCTCGTCCCAAAAAATATAACTTTACTGCAGCTAATAAATAAGAATTGAAAAAAGAATAAAATTATTGGCAAATGTAACAATATTGTATTCTTGATAGAATCAATAAGTATAAATTATCCTTAGATGTATTTTATTCGCCGGAATATTTCGTGATATGCGAATATTTTGAAAGACGATCCTCAGAATCTGTCTAGCTATATATATATAGGCTATTCATTTCATATCTATCAAGTATTCTCTCCATATCAATCTATCTGCTATTCTGTTTATATCTATCTATCTGTCTATCTATCTATCTATCTATTTGCTATTCTGTTTATATGTATGTATGTATCTATCTATCTATCTATCTATTTATCTACTTACTCTGTTCTATGTATTTATCTTTCTTTTCTGTTCGTATTTATATCAATCTATTCATGTCTATCTCACTGTTCCTATCTATCGGTTTATATATGTATCTGTCTGTGCATCTAAGTCTGTCCCAATGTCAGTATGTTCTCAATCCAATAGATAAGGAAAAGCAATTATCTATCTATCAGGTCATCCCATAAGTTCTGTCCGCATTTTAACTTTTTGTTAAAATGAACGAAATTTAAAGAGTGTTTTATAATGTCTAATGGAGCTGAACATTATTTTTATGTTTAGATGCATTTAAACTGATCAAATTTTATTTCAGAGAACAATAAAATTAAATTTTGTTTGATTAAAACCCTGCTAACATGGAAGTACCCAAGAATCATTTGAGGCACATAATGCTTTATGAGTTCATGAAAGGAAACTCGGCAGCCGGTTCTTCTTTCAATCTGGTGGCATCGCCAAGGAATAATCCACTTTGAATTCTTACCACCTAATGCAACAATTAATACTCAAATATACTGTCAGCAATTAGAGCGTTTGAACCAAGCTTTGAGGAAAAAAAGACCTGCTCTAATGAATCGAAAAGAGGTGATGTTTCATCAGGACAATGCGCGACCCCACACAGCAAGAATCACGTCACAAAAGATCGAAGAACTTGGTTGGGAGAAAATTCCCCATCCACCTTATTCTCCCGATCTTGCTCCTTCAGACTACCATTTGTTTCGTAGCTTACAGAATCATTTGGAAGAAACAGCTTTTTGTAAACACAGGAAGAGGTTAAAACTGACATTTGTGAGTTCTTCGAATCAAAGCCAAAATAATTTTACAGTAATGGAATTACTAAGCTTGTTAATAAATGGAAGGAAGTCATAGATAATCAGGGAAAATACATTGTTGATTGAATCTGTAATTAAATGTAACATTTGGTCACTCATTTTCTTTATTCAAAATTCGGACAGAACTTATGGGATGACCTGATATCTATCTATCTATCTATCTATCTATCTATCTGTCTGTCTGTCTGTCTATCTGCGTGTCATTTTCTTTGCTCGATTTCATTATTATAAATAAATAAAATTACATCACATCCAAGATTTCTGGTGTTACTCGCTAGAAAGAAAACGGTGGCAAATCTCTGTAAATCTTTAGCATTTTCTTCAGGATTCTCGCTAACTTCAGGTGTTCTGATCTGTGTCGTTTCGGTTCCTCCTCGGACCTGTTTTTTCCGGTCTTTCTCCAGTAATTACAAGTACTACCGCCATTGCCATATTCCACACGAGCAAGATAATCAAAATCATTCTTCTTATGAGCTGTCTTATAGTCATTATTATTGTTGTTGTTGTTGCTGGTGCTGTTGTTGCTCTTTGACAAAGAACAACAACAACAATAATAATAATGATATAAAATGCTAACAGAGACGCTGGGGTACAAATATACAAAACCCAAGTGATATAATTGTCAAGAACACTCCACTCTCATCGTCGTCATTAATGAACTGTATCCCCTCAGGATGTAGGGGGATCATGTCTCTCCCCAACTCCATACGAACCCTTCTTGCTACCTATTCACGCAAACATAGTGGTTAAGTTAATCGCTGTTCCCCTCGTCCATGTGAGTATTAAATTCTCCAAGCTCTCCTTCCTCATGGTGCGTACTTGTGTCTGATTTTTGTATGATTGTCTTTCTAGTGTCTACTTTCTTTAGAACTTCTCCATTGCTCAAATGTTCTGTGCATAATATTCTTAGATTGCGTCTATGGAACCATATTTCTGTTGCTTTGAGCCTGTTTGCAATCTGTAAGGAAATTGTCCGACATTCACTGCCATGCAGCATAATATGACATAAAAATGCACCGATTTTCTCAAAAGGAATTATTTCGATATAACAGTGATTCGTTTTTACTTTTCTTCCACTGAAGTTTTCAATGTTCAGAAAAAAAGATTTGCTTTTAAATATTTTGTCTTTGAAATGACATATTGCTTATTGTTGTTTTTGTGTGAATCTGAATAAAACATCGAATATACGAGCAATTTCCTCGCCACATCTTAATTATCATATTCTAAAGACAGGAGCGACGGAGAGATGAAGATTTTAGAGTTATAAGGATAAAACAGAAAACTGATTATCTATTAACGATTTGCAATGATCTCGTTTAAGATGGCAAAGTTTAGAAGCAATTATACCGCTAAAAGATTCCGAATAAAAATAAAAATGCAGCCACTAAGAAACAAATTATTCTGATATATTATTTTTCCTTTGATTTCCGTTGTATATTCAACTCCCTGTATCCCAACCAGAGACCTAAAGTTAGAAATAGCATCATAACAATTTCTACTGCACATTGGTGTAAAAAAGCAATAACCTACAAATACATATATATATATATATTATTTAAATCCCTTTGTAGGGTGTGAGATGTGTATGTAAGACATGGGCTACAAGGGATTCCTTGACTGACTTTCTCAGACCCTTCTCCAAACAAATCCAAGGTCTCAACTACAACTGGAAATAGGATGTCTTCATTCGCCACATTTTTTAAATAATAATAATTTTACGCTAATGGCTGGAGGATCTAGGATGGTTAGCTAATCCCTATTGCAGACGTTTGCTCAGGTGCATTTTGTGTTTGTTCAACACCCACAGAGCCCACCTGTGGTTTATACTGCAACTATGCTGAGCAGACCTTAGTTAGAGTTTCTGGGCGGTAAGCGTGTTCGACAATCTGAACAAGGCCAGCACACTCAAACCCTCGGTCACGATGACTTGTGACTTCGTGCTAATACAGGCATCAACTCCGTGCTAGCAAAGCCATCATTCCGTCTACCTAATTTCTCTCACACGGCTTGGTTCAACCTGTGGTATGCTTTTCAGGCACTTTTTAAAGGTGCCGCACGCCTCAGTTCGATGACATCAAGAAGTAATCGACCATGGTGAGATTCAAGAAAGTTCTAACCACTCGGCCACAGATAATAATAATAATAATAATAATAATAATAATTATTATTATTATTATTATTATTATAAAGCACATCTATCTATCTCAGTCAGTCCGTATCTACTCATATCGCTCTGTATATATATATATATATATATATATATATATAATTTCAGTCGGGTCATATATACGCATAACGCTCTGTTCGTATCTGTCTATCTACCTATCTACAACCCTTTTCCTAGAAAAGTATGCCTTTTGGTTCTGACTGTTGACTTTTGGGGTAGCCTGTCCTCGTTCCACTGCGCACCTATCTCGTCTAGTTCTTATTTACTGTGTTGCTGAGTAATTGCTCGTCCCGTTTCCGCTGACTCTAAGTACACACTGCCTGGACCAGGTATTGAAACCCCGTCGATGAAATAAAGTCACCTGTTCATAATTCGCTGTAGGTTACCCAGATCTGATGAAGCAACGGAAAGTACAACGGCCGAAACGTTTTGATAGCAACAGCAAAGATGAAGACAATAGTCCGAATGTAAATAATGTAAACAAAGATAACTCCTCATCTCAGAAATTCAGACAGAAACAATGTCCAAGCATCTGAATAAAGAGTTGAGCAGCGCATGGACAAAGAAATGAACGACGATTGTGTCTTGCTGGTATTTTGAACCAATCAATCTTTTAGAAGATTGGCTGCAAGGGTGAACTTACTGGTGTATGGAATTTTCATTTGATAATACCAACCAGTCTATAGGCATAAGGCCAATTCTTCTTTTGGTGATAAGAATGAGACTGGTTATATTCGAGCCAATTAGTGGGGATTTAGGTCTTTGTATAGTCTTATTCCATATGGCCAATGCATTCGTGTACACGGTTTCCAGAGATAAGTGTACTTAAACAATTTTTCTATACAACAAAGCGAGACGTTATGTTTCTTTGTTTTCCGGTGCTTGTATTTTTGCAATTTAAATTAATGAAAAAAAAAATCTTTTTTTTTTTTTTTCGTTTTTTTCTCTTTGTTTGAAAACAAACTTCCGCTTCGGAAGGGAACTTACATAAGAGTGTATGCGTCTTTCCAATCCCAGCAACAACACTCAAGTACTTTTTTTTCTCTTTCTCTCTCTCTCTCTCTCTCTCACTCTCTCGTTTGGTCTCTGTTACTCTCTTTCTCCCTTTCTCTCTTTCTGTCTGGTATCCTCCATTTTTTTTGCTTACATACACGCACCTCTTTTTTTAAAAATTTTTTTTTACTTTTTTGTCAGGCGCAAAAAAATGGCCGAATAAACACAGCCGTCAGCGACGCCAGATGAAACTGCACGCGACTGCCGCAAAAATAAAAAAAAATCGCCTTCCTCTACTCTCGGGTTTATAACAATCGTACCCGACCTATGCTTATTATTTTTTTATTTTTTTTTATTCAGATTATTTTCGTGGAAAGTTCCCAGAAAAAAAAAATTCTAAGAAAATGGTCATTTAGAATTGTGAAATTGATTTTCTTTTCTTCTTGTTCTTTTCTTCTTCTCTACCTCCTTCTCCTCCTCCTCCTTCTTCTTCACCTCCCTCTTCTTCTTCACCTCCCCCTTCTTCTTCACCTCCCCCTTCTTCTTCACCTCCTCCTCCTCCTCTTCCTCCTCCTCCTTCTTCTTCTTCTTCTATGTGCCGTGTCCCGTTAGGACGTGTTCGTTCATTGCTCTCTACAATTTGCTGTACTCTGTAGCTCTTAGTAAATTCTGTCTTTTTGCTATTTCTGATAAACCCTGATCTGGCAACCATTTACACGATCTCGTTAGGTAGGTTTATGTACAGCTTTCCTGTGTCCGTTTTCCCTTCACTATGTCCTGTGAGAGTCAAATTTTCTAAGCTCTCTTTGTAAACCTAATTTTTTGCTCCAGAAATTTCAACTGTCTTTTTCTGATTTTGCTTCTATTTTCTCAAAAGCCTCGTTGTTGCTAACATGCTCTGTCTATGGTATTATCAGCATCCCTTCTGATGCTTCAAATCTCTTCTTCATCGGTAAGGAGATTGTTCAGCGTTCACTGCCATATAGGAGCACTAATATTGCATAACAGTTCAGTACTCCTTCCCTTGTTTCTAACAAAATTTTCCTGTTTCTTAATATTTTGCTTAGCTTTTGGAAGGTACCTTTAGATATCCCAATGCACCTTCGGATTTCGGTGACGCAAATTAAACACCTCCCAGATATTTAAATTGTTGTACTTGCTTGAGTTTTTTTTATCTCCAATTTGTAATTCGCATGTTGTGCCTTTTTCTGAGAACTCACAGAAAGGAAACCATTATCATCACTAAACCATTATCGTCTCAAAAAAAATATCATAATTTAAAATTTCTGGTTTCAAATAAACCTTAGAAAACGGATCAATCAAAGGCATTTATGAAAAAGGACCAGGTCAGGATTAGAACTCGGTTCGCTGATTTCACAATCCACACCGATAGCATTACACTGCCAGCACAACTTTCTGGCGTTAAATAACCCGGAAAGGGTTGATAAAGAAAATAGAGAAATCTAAGATAGAAAAATCGTTGACTTACATTCTACTTTTTTTTCTTTTTTTTTTCAGACTCTCCATCTGCAAAGAAATTCGGGGAGGCCGCATCCTACAACGACCCGTACCTTGTGTTCGCAGTGAAACTCCTACACCCAACCAGTCCTTTCATGGAGACCATTATCCGGTCGGCGAAATTGGACGTCTTCAAGTATGGCACTCTGCCTGTCAACTCAAGCAACTCATCCTCACTTCCATCCTCAAACGCCCTAGTCACCGTCTACCACATTGCGGTTGACTCGAAAACCGGTGAGAAAACACGAACAGCCGTGGACTCCAAGATCGTCAATTTGCAAGAAAGCGGCTGGGAGACATTCGATATTGCGACGGCAGTCCAAACCTGGCTCGAGCGGCCAGATAGCGACGGCAACTTGAAGTTCGAGCTAGCCAGCTCGTTGCGGCCCACGGAACTGTACCAAATCCTGCACGTATCCCGGCTCAGGAAACGCTCGTTGCGTGAGCGGGAGCCACGTTTAAGCGTGAAAACATCGGAACGGTCGATATTAGGCAGGGCGAAGCGAGATGCCCACACGGGTGACTGCGTGAAAGGAGACGGGGAAAAACAGTGCTGTAGGTTTTCAGTTGAAATTAATTTTAAAGAAATTGATTGGCAGAATTGGGTAATAGCGCCCGAGTCGTTCAAGGCCTACTATTGTCAGGGAGAGTGCGGACACACCCGCATGGCCAATGACTGGGCGATGATCAAACGAGTAATACATCTGAAAGATCCTGAAAAGATGCCGGTCGATGTCTGTTGCACGCCGAATAAACTAAGTGACTTGTCCTTACTGCATTACACAGAGGAAGGGCAACTGGAACTGACTGATAAAAAAGACGTGGTTGTGCAGGACTGTCGGTGTAGATAAAGAACTTACATCAGAAAAGAATATATATATATATATATATATATGTCTGAACGTACTTACAAAGACAAATTACAAACACGTATATCTGAGCCAAAAAGGTGAAAAATATACAGAAACACAACTAATTTAAAAAGAAAAACAGATGGGATAATTACACACAAATCAATTATAAAATGTCAATGACATTTCTACAATAGTAAAATTACAACAGCTACAATATATGACTCGCTTAATTTACAAGCACGACCATATATACGTACACATACAAATGTGCTGACCATAAATGCATACATGCATACATATATACATACATTTTAAATTCATACCTGTCGACTGTTCCAAAGTTACACTCATTGTTAAATATTTAAGCCTATAAAATTAGAGGGGTATTTTTCCCTTCTGATGCACAAAAAAAAATCAAAGTACACTTGTATTTACTATTATATTTCATTCTACCATTTCTTTCCCAATCACCTCTACACACTGATGTGTTCCTTGAATATTGGTGGATAGGTGGAAAACGCAAGTACTCTCACAGGTACAGATATATCGGGACTACTTCAACACTACCAAACACAAATATTTACATTGTATATAAAGAGTTATGAGCAAGTAATGGAATTAATTTATCAGTATTTATGGTGATATATTTACTTACTGCTACGACTATAATAATAACAACAAACAAAGAAAAAAATGGAATCAAATAACCGTGGCATATCTTGACGTTAATTGTAAAGTGTACAAAACAAAAGAAAGGAAGAATGAATGAATGAGAAAGAGAGAAAGAAGTAATGAACGAAAGTACAAAAAAAGAAACAGGGAAATAAAAACGAAAAGAAATAAAGAAAAAAAGTAACTGAAACGCTATATTAAAATAAAAGACAAAAAAAAGAAAAGAAAAACGGACAAAATGCGACAAAAGAACGTTCGTATTGGTGATGAAGATAACTGGAGGGGGAATATTGATAGCTGAAGAGACGTTATGGAGAGAAATCCGTCGTTGGTGTCTACCTCTGGTCTCGGGCAGATTATATAATAACTTCTACATCTTGCTTTTCCTTCATTTTTTTTTTTTAATTTCTAAATTAGTTTTATTTATTTTTTCCTTCATCTTTCAACAGGTCTTTTATTCTCCTTAAAAAAAGAAAAAACAATACAGCAGCAAACAACAAAATATTTCTTAAAATTGCTTTGATTACACTAGCCATGTCCTAAAATAATACGACAGATGCATACGTTTTCAAATGATGCCCAAGAGAACAATGTATAATGTCATCATTATAAAGGCTAATTGGAACATACGATTAAATCTGTCATGCGTTAAATTATTGTGTATTCACCTCCGGACTTAATACTGGCGTATGTGGGGGTGTAGCTTGGAGGGATTTCCTTCTAACGTTGATTTTCTCGCTGGAATGTGACAAACTGTATATTTACTTATATAAAAATATATCAAATATAGCTCATAGCCAAAAGTTAGGAAATAGCGAGAGCTGGTCATCCATTGTCCTATCTTCATATTACCTGGTCACATTCACTGACCCAAGCATTCGATAATGATCCATTTTCACTACTCTCACTAGAATACTGCAAATTCTTTATGAAGTCCTAACTAGTCCCAGTTAGGGACACTTATGGTGGAATGGAACGGGGAATGAAGCTAACAACTTTTTAAAAATGTTGCCCAAATAAGTATTTATAATGTCCAAATTATATTTGAATCAACTAAAGAGAGAACTGTGTTAGCAATACACAGATCTTGAGCATACTGTGTGCCAGTTCTCTGTATTCGACTGTTCCAAACAGTTTGGTTGGTTCTGTACAAGCCTTCACCATTATAATCAAATGATATGTACAGGTAATCTGGCTGTTGGTTCTAAGAACTGAGCTGCTTGGCCTCATATGACGAAAACGACGGGAGTATCTAGTATATATATATATATATATATATATATATATATATATATACACACATATATATATATATATATATATATATATATATATATATATATATATATATATATATATATATATATATGTATGTATGTATATCAAAATGTAAAAGAACGAAGAGTAGGATTTCAGCGTTCAAAATATTAATTTAAAATTGGGCCCAGTACAAAAGTAGAGCAATAAATATTTATTTATTCTGCACTGTTGCATTAGAACATGCACATACCCACTACAAAACTGTACATCGTGTTTCAACGTTGAAAATTTTTTCCATCAGGTGGGAAATCACCCAACTGATGAAACGTTAGAAAAAAATTTTTAACGTTGAAACAAGATTTACAGTTTTGTAGTGGATATGTGCATGTTCTAATGTAACACTACATAATATATATATATATATATATATATATATATATATATATATATATATATATTTGTTGAGAAAATTTCCCAACCCCCAGCCGAGTTAATTATGATCACTTCGTTTGTTAATTTCGCACTTTACTCCAGGGTTCAAGCAGGAATCAATAATTGCGACGGGTGTTCAAGTCTTTGTGATTACCTTTTTATAAAATAATGTGTTACTTTGTTCTATTTCACTCCTTCTCGGATAAACCCGTTTCATTCTTCGATACACGCAATGTATATAAAATAAATGAAAAAGTAAACCGTTTCTTTATTTAAATTCTTCATTGAAGTCTCTTTAAATGGTTTTCTGACCTACCAGTTTTAGAACCACCATTTACTGCATACTAAAAAAAAATTCGACTCTTCCAATTAACCTTTAACATACTGGAGGTGATTTTGCTTTCAAAGCAAAAATTTTATCCTGTCACTGCAAGTGACTCAAATGAATGAATAATAGAGTGTATGAATTTTGCCGTCGTGTTGTCATACCCTGCTATGGCAACAGAAAATGTCCATGACTAAAATTAACTTGTGCTGTAGAGGAGTCTTGAAAACCAATGAAGTGGAAATGACAGTATTTTAATAAAAGACACTTCAGCTTTTATGAGGCACCAAAAAAATTAAGATATTAAACTCATGCCAATTAGAATTTCTTAAAAAAAATGGGGAAAATAACAAATTTCTTTTTCTCTTTTTATTCTAACATTTTTTCTCTTTCGCCATCATTTTTCAGCTTGATTTTAATTTATTAATTCTTTTGTGGGTGGATGGGTGGGAGCAAAGTAGTAGATCCCGCCCTAAACCTTTCCCGTTATATCTACCCCAAAACTCTTGGCAACAAAACATAAAAAGGACCAGACACCAAACTGTTTGTAGCAGTTCTAGTACATTTTCCAAAAAAAAAAAAAAAGAAGATATTTTCATTTTAAAGTAAATAACGTTTGCAGGGCGTGGTCATCACTTTATGACTTCTTGCCCATGTCGCTTTTCAGCTTAGAAAATATTTTTATTTATTTATGTATTTGTTTTCTATAAGATTATTGGGTTGCTGTCTCCATTCCCCTCACAGCTATGGGTTAAACAGTAGGGTGAAAAAGCCTTTAAAAATAGTATGGGTCATAAATCAATGTTAATGGACTATTCCCTTGCAAAAATAATAATTATCCTTATAGTCCAAACTATGTTTCGGCTTTAAATAATCCAGAAAGGGTTGATAAACTTAAAAAAAAGACTAATTAATCAATCACTGTCTCTGTGCCCTCTCCATGTGCCAGTAGTATGTTCAAAAAGATGCTTACCGACGGTAGAAATGGGTGTCAAAATTTCCCGCTGGGGCAAAAAATATTGAATAGTATGCACAGCAATCGTGTGGCAGAATTTGTTAACGTGGCTATTTAAAAGAAACAAAGTATGGAAAACATGGACTTTCGTGCCCACAAAAAAAACGGAGTTTTAAAATGACGTTTTTTCCCTTGACGCCGTTATTATTTTAACTACCTTCACCCCACGACAATTTAAAAAGCGATGATTAGAAATGTAATAAAACCTAAACATATGAAAGCGCATTTATACATTTTCTTTGTTCTGACAAATTGACAACAAAAATAATAAACACTATCTATTTATTAAATGTATATATTCGACTTTATCATATGTTTAGGTTTTATTACAATTCTAATCATCGCTTTTAAAAGAATAAACCTTACAAAGGAGTGAAGGTAGTTAAAATAATAGCGGTGTTAATGGAAAATCCATCATTTTGACACTACGTTTTTTGTCGGGCATGAAGGTCCATGTTTACCGGAAGTACACACACTTACGACATACATGCAACACTTTAACACTTTAACACGCACTTATTATTCTAGTCTCTAATTAAAAATAAATAAAAACATCTCTTCTAAATAATAACTTAATAGAAAAAAAGGATCTTACACCAGTTCTTATATTCTCTCCACACAATCACTAAAAATCGACAACATAGAACAATTTTTCTTTCTTTTTCCTTTTTCGAAACTTTCACTATTTCTCTTGGATTTCTTTTCTATCTTTTTTCCTTTCATTTATTTTTTTTTTTTTTGTTTTTTCACTTTGTTTTTTTTTTTTTTTGTATTACTAATATCGCTGACTGTTACTACATATTTGTATATATATTTTAATATGTGTAAAAATAGATGTTTTAAGAGATTATTTTTGTAAGTCGAATTTTGTGAAAAAAAAAAAAAAAAAAAGAAATCGCCCGAGGCCTGTTTGGTGTTGTAGCGAGGAGTCTCCAGGGTTAATTGGAAGTTTTTTCTCGCACTGTGAAGAAAGGAAGGAGTCTGGTAACAATGAAGTGGATGTTGAGTTTTCTTAATCAGTCATGTATAAAAGGTATATTTAGATATAAAGGGGTTAGGTTATAACCTATCAATTTCAGTATAAACAAACGCACTTTACAGAAATAGCCACCTTACCATATATATATATATATATATATATATATATATATATATATATATATATATAAAAATTCTAATATTAAGGGGAAGTAACTTGTTCTATTTTTTAGGTTTAATTTAATAACTATGTTTATATCTGCCTTTGTTATATATATATATATATATATATAAATATAAAGAGAGAGAGAGAGAGAGAGAGAGCGAGAGGGATTATAATAAAAATATAAAATTTTGTTACTTAGTTGATTAATGATATTCAGCATCTTAACGCCAGAGTTTCGTAGACAAAATATTTTTATAATTATTCAGTACACTCTTCAGGAGGTGTCAGCAATTGACTTATATATATATATATATATAAATTTCACATAATGATATAATCAAGAAGTCCCTACATGTTTTTGTTTTTTTATTACATTGTTCTATCTCCAAACGCACACGACAAACATCTTTACTTTATTTACTTCCGGTATTACAGATCTATGTGTGTGTCTAAAATCAAGCATGTATCAGTCAGTTATGTGCCATGCATACACGCTTAGGCGATCATGTATCTTTCGATACATGATTGACGAGGCAGATTTTTTCCCCAGCAGTAGGTTGCCATTTCTTTCTGCGGTAGACCAGTTGCCATCCAAGGCTATAGAACCCGGTCTGTCCAAGGATATTAGCACGTAAGTGAATGTAAATGATCAGATTCGAACTCGGCTCTCCGATTTCTCAAGCCGCTATCCATTACTCTATAGTCCCTCCTCCCAAGCATATATATATTTAATCATATATATAATTTATATACATATTCAATCACACACACACACACACACACACACATACATACATACATACATATATATATATATATATATATATATATATATATATATATATATATATATATATATTTTATATATGTATGTGTATATTTCTTTGTATACGCATACATAATTGGTATCTAAAACACTTCTTCATATAATTGATTATATATGAACTCATATTCATAAAAGGGTACTGGATGATTACATCTGCATTAATATATCTATGGTGCATAAAATATAGTTGTCGGTGTTATTCAATGGTAACCCAATTAAAATGTAGAAGTTGGACGTCGTTAGATTTTTGTGTAATACTCAATATAAGGAAAATAGGAAATAAATACAAATATAGTCGCTGTGACTCTTTATTTTGCTTCATCACAAATCCAAGAATGATAACACGTTGTGTCAAATGACCACGATCGATATATCTTGATAAACCATTCCCGCCAAAATTATCGTAAGTATAGACTACAACAATTAATTAAAAAGAAAAAAGATCGACGAAAAAATAGCTTTAATTACCTTCCCGAACCAAAACAAACTACTGAATAAACGATCAGAACTAACCTCAAATTTTTTTTACTAAAACATCGAAAACCGAAAAGAATAAATAAAAACATATAAACTAAAAATAAATTAAAAAAAAACAAGTAACATAAATTAATCCAAATAAATAAACAAACCACTCCCGCCAAAATAACCGTTAGAATGCTCCACTGACCCGTATATATAAATAGTCGAGAAAAAAAAAACATGTGGCCTGATGATTGCGTCTAGCATGAAACAGACTATCGCCTCTGAGTGTTGACTTCAATGTTCACTTTATATATACATATATATATATATATATATAGCGTCATCCACAGACAGACTGTTTCGCTGTTTCACAGCTCATCAGTGTGGCTAGACATCCGGTTGCCTCCAGCTAGGGTCGAAACCCGACTGAACTGGTGTCAGTCAGAGATTCTAACAGTAGGGAGACACACACACACACACACACACACACACACACACACACACACACATATATATATATACATATATATATATATATATATATATATATATATATATGTATTCAGGGAGATGAAAACCTTTAAAAAGGGTGACAATAACTGCCCACATTAATGTCTACGCACATTCAGAGTTATTTGCGCATACACACTCATGCGTATATATATACTAGCAGACATACCCAGCTGGTCAATCAGAAAAAGCGTTCAATTAGAATGGAGCAAAAACAGTATCACGTTTAAATGTAACAGAGTCTATCTTCTTCAATTACTTAAATTACTTTCATTAAAAAATCTTTTGAATTAATGCAGTTACTGATATAACAGAAGTAGTCTGTATTTATTCAATCGAAGTTAGCAGACGATATGGAGGGGTAAAACTGGCAACATGAAGACATACCTCAGACCACAATTATTTTGGAGTTTTTGAAATTCATTTTGTCAGTGTGCTAAAGGGGATGTAAAAGAGGATACATTTATAAAACAATTGTTAAGTTTGATGAAAATTGATTGATAGATCAACGAAAAATAAGAAAGAAGCCAGTAAATATCGCCATTTTTTGCTATTTACGCGGGTTTTCACTATATGGGTGGGCTCAATTATCAAGTTAAATGACTGCTAAACAATCAGTTTATTGTTGGCTACAGTTGAGTGAAGTTAGTATTAGATTGCTTGAAAATTGAGGGAGTTTTTAGTTTAAAATTTGTGTTGAAATCGATTTGTGTTAAAATAGATTTTTAGTTTTACTCGTTTTTTCGCTAAACGCAGTGGCGTAGAAATATGAATGAGTTATCGTTGAGCTCGTCATGATATAAGTAAACTACAAAGCGAGTTTGAACTAAATCAGAGGAAGAAAATTTAATTTATCGATGTTTGATCGGCTTTATCGATTATTGATTTTTTTTAATTATTGATTTTTTACGCTAAGAATCTATCTTTTACATTGTAAAACGTATGTGCCAAGTTTGGTCAAAATCGATTGCATGGATCTCGAGTGAAAAGGTATCACACAGTCAGACAGACAGACATCCTCTGTTTTATATATATATATATATATATATATATATATATATATATATATAAGAATGTGAACATAGAAGTCAACACTTAGAGGCGATAGTTCTGTTTCATGCTAGATGCATCTAGCATGAAATTGACTGTCGCCGCTAAGTGTTGACTTCTATGTTCACTTTTTATTATTATCACGCTCTATCTCTGATATTGAGCACTTTATCCCATAAATATAGCACATGTTAAGACTATATTTCTTCATATATATATATATATATATATATATATATAATATACGCGGTACTTATTGGAAAGTGCTCAATATCAGTGATAGAGCTAACATATTCACTTATACATTATGAAATGGACAAAGTCCAACAATTATTTTAAGAGATTTTTATGTTTATACATTCGGTCAGCAAATACAGTAAATTTGACCTTGCTGGCCGAACGCTCCTCTGTGGCCAAATCGGTAAAGGCACGTCAAGCTAAATGACGGTTCCGTATAGGATATAGGTTCGAATCCTGTCGGAGGACGAGTATTTTCTGTGAAAATTTCTCAGACATCAGGCCGGTAAATGTTGTTTAATACTGTTTATTATAAACAGAGCATTTACTTAAATATTTGTATCTATAAAAAGAATGTATAAACATAAAAATGTCTTAAAATATTCAGTTATATTGATATGACTTTGTGTCCTTCATATCCATACAACTGAATATATATATATATATATATATATATATATATATATATATGGGAGTGTAGGTCCACGTCATCATGACTGAGGGTTTGAGTGTGCTGGCTTGTTGATCACGCCCGTATCAAATGTAGATATTTACATGATAGCCCAGTAATAGACATCGTCTGAAAAATGGTACAGTTCTCATTACCTTAATTTTACTTGGAATGATATACAACCAACATTAATAAATTGTTACTTGTGGATCTAACTTTTTAGCATGGTTTCTTGAAACTAGATGGTGACTCTGTATAGTAAATCCAAACATCTTTGAATGTGTAAGTTATGTAATAAACAAAAAAATTTTAGTGATTGCTTGAAAGTGTTCAAAAATAAACCTCATCTTTCCATTCTTGATAACAGTTATTGAACAATATTTTTGAACACTTTGAAGTCAAAAACATGACGTGCAATAAAAGAAATATTTAGTTTATGACAATAGAATGGAGTTGGTGAATTTTACAAAAAAATCTAACCCTATTGGGTTATTTTATGACAAAATCAACATTTATTTATTATACTTGAATCTATAGATAATTTTTTTCGCTATTATACTTGAGGCTATAGCAAGACATAAATCCTATTTATACTTGAGCCTATAGATATAGATTGGTCGATCTTATACATAAGGCAAGTATTGATCATGTTTATATTTGGGTCTATAGGTAAGCATTGGTTGTGTTTATACTTGAGCCTGTACGCAAAAATGTTTGTATTTATACTAGTCTATAGGTTGTGTTTATACTTGAGTCTATAGGCGATCACTGGTCATTCATACCAAGGACAATGGGCATTGGGTTAATGCTAGACAGACAAAACGATGTTTGCATTATTTAGCCTAATACGAAAAAGAAGCGTTTTCTGGTCCCAAATTCCAATGAGAATTCAGTATAGTAATGTGAATTAATATGAATCCCCCTGGAGTTTTCTTTTATGAAAAAATAAACTTTAAAAAAAAAAGAAAAAAAAGCAAACAATAAAAATTGAAAAAAGAAAAATTCAATCAAAAGAAATATTAATCGATAAATGATTCTAGTCAACTATTAAATCGAAATTAGACAGATTAGCTTGAAGCAAAATTTTGTCTAATCCCTGGTGTATAAAGCTCTATATAATAAATCATTTCATAATTTTTGCAAACATTACACTGGATCGTCGGGTCAGCTCCAATGATTTTTAGGAAAATATCAGCGATTTATGAAGATTTTGAGCCGAGTTCAATTTCGGATTCTAGTCCGTTGCATTCACTTTCGTATCAATGCCTTTTGGGAAAAGACTAAGTCTTATCTTTTGTCAATGCATTGAATATCAGTGTAGTATAGACTTTCTAGGCTTAGGTGGCAATCAGTATCGGAGAAGGAAAACTCAATTGAAGACTGTGAAAAAAACAATCCGAGACCACTCATCTATTTTTCCCAATAAGTTGCGCCATTTCACAGATAACAAAGAAAAAGATTTTGTGGAGAACCAGGATCTCCTGCTCCGAATAGAAATTATATAAAAAACTAGAAAAGAAAATAATTGTTGGATGATGTAGTCGTTCTCTTTGTTGCATTCTATACCATAACATTCGTGTATATATATATACTCGGCTCTCCTGTCGAATTCGACGTATGCGGGTCAAGCAGATCAGTTCCTAGGAAATCGACAGCCCGAAAACAACACATAATATTTGATTATAGTGGTGAAGGTTTCGTGCAGGACCATCCACACTTCTTGAAGGGCCGAATACAGAGACCTGGTGCACTACGTGCTACAAGGTCCCTCCTCAGGTTTTGAATTAAGAGTTGTCCGTCTCCTAGACCAGTTGCCATACAAGGCTATAGAACCCAGTCTGTCCTGCTATTTACCCATAGCTGGAGGGAGAAGAGGATTCACACCTTTCCCAAGGATATTAGCACGTAAGTGAATGTAATGGATTCGATTGTAATTCGAACTCGGCTCTCTCTCTCTCTTTTCTATATATATATATATAATCGCCAACGTCTTGAAAAGACATGGCATTACAAAAATGTTCTCATATATATATATATATATATATATATATATATATATATATATATATATATATGTAAAACACAAACATATATATATGTTTGTGTGTTTCTTATATATATATATATATATATATATATATATATGCACACACATATATATATGTATATGAGAACATTTTGCCTTCAAGACGTTGACGATCATAGCTCTCGAAAAAACCGTGATTATTTCCTTGAATCTCCTACACACACACACACACATATATATATATATATATATATATATATATATATATATATATATATATATATATATATATGGGACTAATACAAATATAAAATCTGTCACATAACTGATTGGTGTTTTATTCTGAAGCACCTTGACTCTAGAGTAGACGAATCTTTGTGTAATCATTATGTCAACTCGTCAGGCGGTATCAGCAATTGTCTGCCGATTTTCTCATTTTCGTTATTTTTATATTAATTCATATTTATTGGTGTTACGTTGATGTTTTCTTCTTCTTCTTCTTCTTCTTCTTTGTGTGTGTGCGCTCTTGTGTGTGTGTGTGTGTGTGTGTGTGTGTATGTGTGTGTGTTTGTGTGTGTAGAATGTTTGTGTGTAGAATGTCGTGTTTATTTCTTGTTTGGCAAAATTTTATTCTCTCCTTATACACTCCCATTATTCCTTTTCCTTCTTATTTCTATCTGTCAAAGATTTCCAATCTGATTATTTTTTTTTTTATCATTACTCAGAATCATAATATCGCAGCTTTTTGTGAAAGTTCGACATTTTCGGTGAACTGTCCTACAACGTGTTATCATTAGCAACCATGTTAATATTTTGGCTTTTATTTGGTATCCCCAATAATTTATTACTTATTATGAAGTGTTTTCACAAAGAATTCTCGTAGGCGAATGGTACATCGTATGGTGAACTTTGTCCTTTTTTTTCGGGGCGGGTAAACATGCTATTTGGATGAAAATCACTAAACTGTAAGGTTTCATATCATGTGATAGATTTTTATTGCACGGGTTAAAAAAGGGAAATAACTCAAACACATGGAAATTGTTCTTATTGTAAAACTACTCATTTAAAAAAAAATTAAATCCGTTATCAGTCTTCAA
>CAHIKZ030002301.1:1607500-1617500 GCA_903632075.3 Acanthosepion pharaonis | reverse complement strand
AAAAATCATGCATGCTGGGCGTAGAATATCATCATTTCCGCTATCTATCTTTACATATATATATATATATATATATATATATATATATATATATATATATATATATATATATATATATATATATATATATATATCCCTGAGCGTGGGGTGAGAAATACATGACCTGACTATGAAGGTGTGATGCTAGAGCTATGCATTAATCTTGTATGCATTAATTTCAACTCTTGTGACTGCATTGTTTATTACCACGTAAACTGATTTCTGACTGTTAAAATAGAACTTCAAAAGTAAGTCGTAGTGACTTCTCTTGAAAATGGACAAAATTTGGCATCATAAGGTTATCAACTACCTACAGAAAAATGGCTTAGCCTCTAAGGACATTCTTGGTTCACATATTTTTTATAATCTTGTAAATAAACATTTTATTTTAGTTATACACACTCACACACACACACACACACACATATATATATATATATATGTATATATGATAGAAAATATAGTTTCAAGGTATGCTGTATTTATGGGTTAAAGTACTCAATATCATGGATAAGGCATATGTAAATATATGTAGCCACTGACAGCTGCAACAGTCTGTTTGTTGCTTAAACGAAGTCGTCATGGCCTGATTTAACCCATAAATATAGCATATCTTTAAACTATATTTTTATCATATATATATATATGTGTGTGTGTGTGTGTCAGTGTGTCAGTATGCATATGAACGTGTTTGTGTATGTATATATGTACATGCTTATATATATTATGATTCTTGAGTCGTTAGTCTTGATGCCTAACTAATGCAGCAAGTTATAGTTTTAAGTAAATGAACACGCACACACAGACACACACATATATATATATGAATACAGACATATATATAATTATAATAATATATTCATATATATATATATAAATATATATGTTATATTAGTATAGTTTTTATATAATTTATCATCTGAAAAGAAAAAAAAATATTAGATCGCATGAGAAATTGTATAAAAAAAAAGTCAAAGCCCCTGTCTGTCGTATTCACAGAAATGTGCATGAAAGAAGGATTGCTGCCTAAATAAAAATATATATATATATATATATATATATATATATATATATATATATATATATATATATATATATATATATAATGGTGCTCGCTGTTGTTTTTTCGACGTATGAGGGTTCAACACCGTGTTCCACCCTTGATGTTCTACTTGTTCTTTTAACTTCGACGACTTTTAAGGATTGCTTGAGACCCACACAACATTCCAAATATAGGACAAGAAACAGCACGTTTTGTAAAGGTCGCAGGAATTTTAGAGCTTTGTTCAGTGTTCTGTTATGAGTCCTTCGTATTTGTTCTGTAACAGCAGCTATTTCTGTATAAATGAAGTTGCTTTGGAGATGACGTTTTGTCATTGATTTGGGTTTCTTCAGGGTTTTTTTTTTTGTTTTTTTTTTAAATTTTACCCTCAATTTGCATCTAACTAGGAGATGATCCCTTCCACAGTCAGCTCATTAATTTATTTCAGGAGGTAAGTTCGCGACCGGACCCAGAACGTATTCGAAAAAGATTCAAATATTTGATCATTTGTTTAAATTTGGGAAGGCTTACAGAAAATTGGAGAATTTTCATCACGCAAGCACGCACGCACTCTCTCTCTCTCTCTCTCTATAACTCTCTCTCTCTCTCTCTCTCTCACACACACAGACACACACACACACATACATACACACAAAAACATAAGCATTTGTCAAATTAAAAGACCATGAGGACAATTTCACGACCAAACCACCATGCAGATTACTAAAACTCACAAAAAGTAACATTGGGGAATAAGCAAACAAAAAACATCCCCAAAATGCTGAAACATACGAAAAATGAATCAATGGAAAAATACAAAAACGTCAATCAGTTCGTTTAATATCATTAGCAATAAAGAAAACTGTGCCTTCACGCAATTAGACATTAAAAAATTCTACCATCCATTAATGTGCACAGACTAAACAAAGCATTAAACTTAGCAAAACAATACGTGACTATCCCCAATGAGGACATAAATATAATTAAACACTGTTGAAAATTAATATTATACTACAATAAAAATATGCCCCAAAAAGGTCCATAATAATAATAATGATCAAAATTTGACGTAACAATGGGTGGCTATGATGATGCAAGTTATGTGAACTAATAGGAAAATATATAATCAATTAGTTAATAAATATTATTAATAATAAAAGATAATGGTCTATACAGGGACGACGGTCTATTAATTCTTAAAAAAAACTGCAACGATAGAACTACAGAAAAGTTACACGAGAAATAATAAAAAACCTTCAAAACCCTAGGATGTACAATATATATATAATCTAATCGAAAACTATTAAATTTCTTAGATATAACATTTAAACTAGGCAAAATACAGAAAACGAAACAAATGAATATACATTAACAAATAATCTAAACAGTCTTCTAACGTGTTCAAACGAATACCCATATCTATAAGTAAAAGAATTTTAACAAATTCTACTAGCCTAAAATATTCAGTGAAAATGAAAAAAAATCATAGCAGTCAGCCCTAGCGGATATTCCAACAAACTAGAATACAAAAACGTAAAGAATTCGAACAATAACAACATAAAAAGAAATATAATTTTGTTCACACCACCTTACAGAAATACAATAAAAACAGCAAATTATCAAAAATTATCAACAAAAATACAATCAAAATTAGTAACATCTGCATGGATAACATGGAGAAAATAATAACTAAGCACAATAAAAACGCGCAACAAAGCCAATAGCAATTACAATAACAATAAAATAACATGCAGAAAATTAATGTCATCAAATGTAACTGCTGAAACAAAGAAAATTGCCCATTTAACAATAAATGTTTAACCAATAGCATAATATACAAAGTTATTGTAACTAATAATATTAACAGAAACGAAAGAAATTTTCATAGGGGTCACAGAAAAACACTTTTAAAGAAAGATATTATAACCGCAAATGTCATTCGAAAGAATAAAATACACAAAAAATGCAGCCGTATCAAAACACATATGGTGCCAAAAAGAAAACAATATCCCCATCAAAATCAAATGCGAAATTATATAAAGTGGAACATTATACATTATTAACAGAAAAAAATCATAAATTATGCTTACAGGAAAAATAGTAATTTTAAAAACCCAAATAAACTCCTAACAAGACAATTGAAATTATGAACAAATACTTTGCCATCTAAGCAATATTTAAAAATAAACAAATATATATAATAAACTTTAAATACATAAATGAAATAAATATAATATAAACTTCATTTATTAATAAATAAATAAACAAATATTAAACATACACATCTATGTGTGCGCATGTACATTCTAATACGTACACACACGCAAATACCCCAAAACGAACAAACCTAACTCCCCATAATTAATACCTCAATATATAACACCAAGGCAAAATCAAATAAACAACTAACCATTAAGAAAAAATAAAAATAAAATATTAAATAAACGATACGATATCATATGATATAAGCAAACATTTTAATACATATGCACTATTTAACAATTATCTATATGTACGTGCGTGCGTGCCGTATGTGCCGTATATATTCTCATTTAAACATATCTAATTGAATAAATTACAGACATTATGTCAGCTAATTTTTAATAAAATCCGTTCATACTCACGAATAACCTCCCGTGTATGTTGAAGGATGAGAGAAATGTAGTATAGCTGTTTAAATTTCTTTTATTTTCATTCCCCAAGTACTTTCGATCTTTATCCAAGATCATCTTCGGAAGTGCAAATGGTACAAAACTATGTTGTTCATTAGTATTATTTTGTACAACATAATGCCTGTAATTTATTCAATCAGACATGTCTAAATGACAATTGGCTGCCTAAATACACAAATCTTAATATATATATATATATATATATATATATATATATATATATACAACACATTTTAATAACTCAACCAAATATAATTAATACCCTACAAATAGAAAAAAAGTAACTTCACTATTTAAGCACGAGTTTATTAATAACAATCCACAGACATAAGTGTACATGTACCTGCGTACATCCGTTTATGTGTATATATGTGCGCGTACGTGTACCTATATACGCGACGCATAGATGTGTACGTGAGCGTATACATAAGCGTATAAATACAGACGTATGCACATAAATTCAAACAGTAATAAATAAGAATCTAACCTCCTACAATTAATACTTAAGATACCACAAAACCAAATAAATAACGAAATAATAACCTAATGGACATATACAAATATAAATGCAATCATAACACAAATTACAAAAGGATTTTAAAAAAATAAATCATAACACAAATTACAAAAGGATTAAAAAATATAAAATACTGTTACTTTAATCGAAATATATTTGCGAGACATTTACATTTAATTAGAAAATATAGTTTATCAACAAAAGAGTGAAAATTTTAAGTTTTAATTGATTAATTTAAACAAACGTAAAAAAGCAAGCTATTTTTTGGTTTGTTATAAAGATAAGACCATGTTGATAAAAATAGAAAATACAGAACAAATAAGTCACAACGACAATTTAATATTCAGTATATCCTCCATTTTGGTGAATTACTTCGAAAATTTGCTTTGGCATACTCATTATTAACTTCTGCATGAGAATGCTTGGGATGTCCGCTCAGGATGCATAAACTGCAGCACGAAGAGCATCCACAGTTTCAAATTACAATCCATGTTTATAAACATAATTTGCCATCGATCCTCACTCATTCTTGATTGAGTTTCGATCTGGAGAGCATGGTGGATGACTCAAAATTTGAAGATTGTTTTACATAAATACTCCTTCGACCTTCGAGCGTTGTGGATTGCAGCACTGTCTTGCTGGAAAATCCATTTTTGTTCACGAGGATCTTTAGTAATTAGCGATGTCTTTCTTAACATGTCAATGCAACTAGTAGCTGTCTGACAACATTTTACCGCCTGTAACTCAAGAATTCCATTGTACAAAAAAAGAACTCCAGACCATAATTGATCCACTTCTACTGTGTCATGTTGAGAAAATTTCTTTTGGGACATCTTTTGCATGCCAGTAACGCTGAAAACCGTCTGGGCCATCAAGGTAGAATTTTTTCTCGTCTGAAAACAACACTTTCTTCCATTTATCCACATCCCAGATTTGATAATAGGAAGCAAATTTTAAACGGGAGGTTTTATGGAGAGTAAGACGGCAAGGGCTCTGCAGCTGTTTCACGTTCTTAAACTCTTTCTTATTTAAATGCCGCAAATATATTTCGATTAAAGTAACGGTATTTTATATTTTTTTAACCCTTTTGTAACTAATCTTAAGATTTTAACCAGTAGTGTATATATGTGTATTTATAAGCATTTAGTGTTTATACATTAATATTATATATATATATATATATATATATATATATATATATATATATATATATCGTCTAAGCATTAATATCAATTATTTATATACGAACCGAAATACAACTTCCTTAGCCAAAAAAGTTAGGACGCCCAAAAATGAAAATTGAGGCATGTCTCGAGATTGGGACAACTCGTCACAAACCGCAACTGCCAAAAAGAAAAGAATAAAAAAAAAGAAGAGAAAAAGCTAATGAGCAAGTGCAAATTGAAAAAACAAAACAAAAGCGAAAAGGACAAATGATCACGACACCCTACACATACGCATATCCGCGCAGACGGGCGCACGCACACGAACATACATATGTACAGATGGGTACATAGCTGCACGAACACAGAAAAATACGGAAAAATTTACACCAATGATAAGTGTATGAGAAAAAAATACTTTGAAAATATAAACAGTACATTGCAGACACTTGCTGAAGAGTAGACGGACAGGTCCGCCTACGAAACTCTGTAGTCACGATCCAAGAAGGTAACACCAATCAGCTAACTGACAAACTATTACTCATATTAGTTATATATATATATATATATATATATATATATATATATATATATATATATATATATTTTTATTTAAAAGTTTGTGCTCTAATTTCGTATCGAGCATTATTTTTTTAAAAATAATAACAAAAATATTAACGAACGTTGGATTATTTACCTAACGAGTTCTTTCCTATTTTCTATATATTTTTACACACACACACACACACACACACACACACACACACACACACACACACACACACACACACACACACACACACATATATATATATATATATATATATATATATATATATATATATATATATATATATAATGCATAACAAACTGTAAAACATACATGCATGTATACATATATAGGTATTAATTCATTTACACATATACACACACATGGCCTGAACTGTATATTTATATACGCTTTATCCCTGATACTGAGCGCTTTTGTTCATAAATATAGCATACGTAAAATCATATATAAAAATGCCGTTCGATAGGGTTACTTTTAAGCTAGTATATATATATATATATATATATATATATATATATATATATATTTCGGATGGAGTGAATTGCTTCATGGTGCTCCTTTTCTCACAGATGCTGCCCAAGTGAGCCTACTATACTGGGCAGTCGAAAAACTTAAGAACATGCGAGAATTTAAAATATAACAGGGCGACAATTTACCAATTGTAGCCTGTCTATAGATAGATAGATAGATAGATAGATAGATAGATAGATAGATAGATAGATAGATTATAATATTCTACATATATGGGGTTGGCTCAATATCGGGATAAGGTTGTATATATAAGCAATGTGGATATAGTATTCAACACTGCACGTTAAATGTCAGCTTCACGTCCTACCAGCGATTATCAGATGATGGCCTTATGGTTTGCTTAAGGCGTGAAAGTGTTAGTCACCATGTACTGATCTATTGGTTTGTGTGTCTACACTTTAACACTCACAGACACGTAGTCACATAGAAGCACACCTCCATACACACATTTTTTACTCTGTTGTCAACATTTCCTTCAATAAGAACATCATCAGAACAACTGAAAAGACTAACCAAAAATCTTTAGCATGACAACCTGGCTACTTACAAACTCTGTAGGTAATTTGAAATTTTTCTTTGGAATTTAACAATTAAGCGTGTTTCTAATTAGCAAGGTTGTCATGATAACGATTTTTCTTAGTTTTTTTTCGTTGTTCTGATAATCTACTTATTGAAGAAAACATCAACAACAGAAAATATTTTAAACATCAGGCTGATTTTTAACTCATTCCATCATACATATTTTTTAGATTTTTCACATCAGCCAATTCATCATATAAATATATATATATATGTATATATATATATATATATATATGTGTGTGTGTGTGTGTGTGTGTGTGTGTGCGTATGTGTGTGCGTGTGTGTGTGAAATATATATATATATATATATATGCAGTTTTTTATATATATTATATGCGCGGTACTTAATGGAAAGCGTTCAATATCAGCGATGGATCTAACATATTTAGTTGGATTGATATGAGGTCGTGATCCCGGGTTTCACACTATTTGCGATCGTCAGACAAACTCTGTGATGTATTCACTACAAGGAAGGCAACAACACGACTAAGACGCAAAGGGCTACTGCAAGTGAAAGAGAATGAGAAGACTTTCGAAGATGGAGAAGATAGGGGTAAATGTCTACTCCTGTTCAAAATTCTGGCGAGGAGTGTGAATCGAACGATAGGCTATCATATCTAAACCTATTAATATATATATATATATATGTGTGTGTGTGTGTGTGTGTGTGTCTGTGTGCGTGCGTGTGAGTGAAGAAATATATTTTTAAGGTGTGCTATATTTATGGGATAAAGTGTCAAATATCAGTTATAGAGCGTATGTAAATATGAATATAAAAGTGAACATTAAAGTCAACACTCAGAGGCGACATGCTACATGCAATCGTCAGGCGGTCTGACGATTGTGTCTAGAATGAAACAGCCTGTCGCCTCTGAGTGTTGACTTCAATGTTCACTTTTATATTCATATATATATATATATATATATATATATATATATATATAAAAAATGAAATAGACTAAATCCGACAAGTATTTTATATATTTTCTGTTTATACGTTATTTTATAGATGCAATTATTTAACGGTATTAACTACACTTGGTTGTCTGAATGTCCGAGAAATTTCGTAGATAATGTGTCCTCGTACAGGAATGGAACCTGTATCCTACTGGGAACCGTCATTTAGCCTGACGTGCTATATTATTTTAACACGTTATTTTTATAGATACAATTAGATGTAATAGTCAGACTTAGTCTATTTCATAATATATGTTGTCATCTGTTTACGTTAAGATAGGCTTCGAGCAGATATGATCGTTCTAGGAAGATCGTGGGAACTTTTGCTGTTTAAAACACAGTAATATGAATTTACTAACCTGATGCTTCCTCTATAGCTAAATAAGATACAAACAAGCTGAAAAGCAACTTGTCAGCTGTCAATATACCACATAACACCCTTGAGCACTTAGCCTCGGTGCGGGTAGAATGGAGATCAACGTGTTTTAGTGGACTCAGCAGTTTTCAATCTGCTTATCTGAATCATTTTCAAAAAGTGAGAGCAAGATCTAAAAGGTCAGCCAATCTAAAAGTGATCTCATCTCACAATCCTCACCCTTGCTCCATATGTGGCATCCTTTGTAAATCATTAGCGGGTCTTAAATGCCACTTAAAATTATCGCACGAAATTTCATAAATGAATCAAGTAAGCTGTCATATCTTCATACGTAGAAACCAACGGGAAGAGTCCATTATATATATATATATATATACTTCCACAGAAACGCGATATCGAAGGATTAAAATTAATTTTTAAAATGAAAAATCTTTCTTGAATCTTTTATTTTGGTTTGAATTTCAAGCTAATAGATTAAATACTTTGCTGTATTTCAAAACTAATTTAAATTTACTGGAAGTATATTTTGAAATTACTAAAATCACTGATCTTAGCCCCATTTTTAGTCGTCACAATGTAATTCTCTTTATTAAAATATATTTCAAAAGCAATATATAATTTTCTGAAACTCTGTTTGAGGAATATTAGTTCATTTAAAGTTTAATTAAGAAGTTTACCTATTTATTTCTACGGTGAATATATTTGTAAAAATTACTTAAGGAATATAACGGGAGCGCCTATTTCCTATAATTTTTAACTAGACAGTAATCATAAAAAATAGGAAAATATTCTCTGTAACCTAATGTTTTATTGAATTTTAGCTACTTTGGCTTTAAATTTACTATACTTATCGCTTTTCTCTTATTTTCTGATAATATCGTATATGAACATCCGTATTTACAAAACGTTTATGCACAAAAAAAAAAATTCTAAATTTTTTTTTAAATATTGGGGATCGATGAATCGTAGTAAGCTTTTCTATTTATGATTAGTAAATATAGTTTTTAGGTGATAACAATGTAAGCTAATCGTTACAAATTAGTACGGAATTTTAAAAGATTTTAAAACTTTATAAACTACTATAAGCAGAATTGAAAAATTAAAATAATTATTGTAAAAATTCATTATTCATAAACAGAAAAATCTCTTAAAGCACAATAGTCCATAATTTATCTTATCCATAAAAGCAATTAAATGCTCTTCTAATAAAATAATATATAAGCTTTACTGCATATTTTTATTTTATGATTCAAAGCAGCTTTTCGGAAACTGGTGGTCCTGTTTAAAAAAAAATGAATTGGTGATTTAAATTCTCCATGGACTTCTGCTTTTAACCAATATAAACATAACTCGTATATGCGCTGCAAAATTTAATTTTCATATGATTAAATAAATAGGAAAGAACAAAGGGCCGCGATCCGATTCCTCTGGTTGGAATGTGTATCAGGGGCTGAAATTGGTCGGAGGCTTTTAACAATACGGCGTAGAAGCCTGTATGAGTGGATCGAGAAGTTTAAAAATGGCCGGACAAGCGTGACGCACGAAGAAGG
>CAHIKZ030002301.1:1575000-1605000 GCA_903632075.3 Acanthosepion pharaonis | reverse complement strand
GATTGGCTGAGCATAGTTGCAGTATAAATCACAGGTGGGCTTTGTAGGTGTTGAACAAACACAGATGTGCCTGGGTGAGTGTCTGCAATAGGGATTGGCTAGCCGCCCAAATAGACAGGTATCCTAGAATACGAGTGGCCAGCTATTATATATATATATATATATGTGTGTGTGTGTGTGTGTGTGTGTGATCGGAGAGCAGAGTTCGAATTCCAGTCGGGTTCGTTATATTCACATGCGCAAATACTCTTAGGAAAGGCATGAATCCATTTCTTCCTCTACCCCAGCTATGCAATAAATAGTAGAACTTTTATCGAAAAATTATTGATATTCTCAAAAAATGTTAATGTAAAATCCACTCGAAGAAAAAGAAATTATTCTTACAATTACAAATATATTTCGGCTTTAGATAATCCACACGGAGTTGACAAGCCGTAAAAAAGTATACTTAGTAGCTGAGGCTTTGGACACAGTCTAATGGCTCCAATGGTCGGTTTCCAAGTTCAATGAATAGCTATGATTTTGAGTTATTTTCAAGGCAGTCGCATATCTCATTTTGGAAAATTAGCCCAACGTAATCTACCTACTTTCTATCTGGATACAAACCAACAAATAAATAAATAAAACAAGTTCTGTTATATTTATTATTTACATTATTCGAACTATTGTCCTCATCTTTGTCGCCATATTTATTACAACGTTTCGGCCGTTGTACGCCCCGGCCTTCTTCAGGTGGTTGGAATGTCGAACTGAACCCTTTATTTCGCTCATTGGGGTAGACTGTTCTAGTTCCACGTGCCATGTCTAATGGATGTCAATTATCAGTTATCTCTTGTTAATTTCCCTCTGAAAGTTCTCCACTGCCTTAACTGGGTATTGAACTCACACTCTTTGGGTCCTGTCACTGGATCTAACCAACGCCTTTATCCATTGTGTCATGTGTCCGAAACGTTGTAATAAATATGGCAACAAAGATGAGGACAGTAGTCCGAATAATGTAAATAATGTACATAATACCTCATCTCAGAAATATAGACAGATTCTGTTATATTATTTTAGTAAATTCTTGAATTCCATGAGTTTTGTAGGATCGTGATTATTACAAACGCCGGAAGATGTGACACAGAAATCCGAAAACGTATTAGATTAGCGAAAGATGCCTTTCAAAAGCTAAAAATGAAAAAGGCATGAAGAGATCGGGAAAATTTCGCTTGAAACAAAAATTGCTGGATTGCTATGTAGTATCGATTCTACTATATGGCAGTAAACACTGGACGGTTTCTTCACAGATGAAGAAGAGGCTTCAGACAACGGAGATGTGATTTAGAATGCCATGGACGGAACATGTGACTAACGAGTAAATTTAAAGGAAAAATCAAAAATAGCTGAAATTTCTGACACATAATGATGAAAGATGGTCTGGAGAATTTGATACTCACGGGATATATTGAACGCAACGAGGGTAAAAGGAAAACATTGGGTAACTCACCTAACAATAAATGGGTGGCTGAATAGGAACTAGGAAGGACAGTAAGAGGGCAATCATTGTTTAAAGCTACAAAGAAAAGGACGTCATGGATAGCTATGATCGCATACAACCTGAAAGAAAATGGCTCATAAAATAAAAAGACATAGCTTTTATGATTTGCATGTCTCTCTGCGTAGTAGTAGTTGTAGTACAGTGTCCTGAATAGCAACCGGGTTTGCTAAGCATATCCACCCTATGTTCGCCAGTTGTTCTCTATTTATACTTGTCTATCTAATTTGCATACAATTCTCCACTAGCTTTGCATAAAAATGTTCCAAGATAATTATTTAGGTCTTAGGGGAATTTTTATCATCCTGAACAGTTATATCTAGTGTCAGAATTTCTGTGTCCACAGTAACCAGATATTGTCTAAGATTTTTTTAAAAATCACTCATAATATGACCTTCCGCAAAAACAGTCCGAGTTACCCATGATTGTGCTCATGATCACCCGATGATCACGACTCCCGTAATCCGTAGGGGCTCCATATGTACTGTAGCCGTAGCAGCAGTGGTTTGTCTTGGGGAATGTAAGCCCAACATTGCCTTCTTCCACACTGGTTGACAGTCTGTCCGGCAATTTAGCCATAGCTTATGGGGTGGAGAAGACATGTATTCATACCTTTCCCAAGAGTATCTGCGCGTAAGTGAATGTAACAAACTCTGTAGGAATTCTCGACTATTCGATTTCTCATTCCGAGTCGCGCATCCAAATCGCTGGACAACTCTTTCAAGAAGATTGAAACAGAGAGAGAGAGAGAGAGAGAGAGTGGAGGGGGCAGGTGTGAGGAATCTTGCTACTATTTCTTTGTTCTTTTTTGTTTTGTTTTTTTAGTATTGACGGACAAAAAGATCTTCGTCTGTGATACAATTTATAACAATGCCATAACGAAAAATAATAATAAAGAAACAGGTACACGAACAATTTTGCATTATATATTTTTTTTTAAATAACAAAGCATCAAGTTTTTAAACGAACATTTCCTTCTTCTTAAATGATTCGTAACTCACCAGGAAAACATTCGACTAGAATTCTGCTCTCATAAAAGCGAGAAGTTGCGGATAGTACAACAGTTACCGGCGGGGAGAATGGAATCAGCGCGCTGAATTCAAATTCCACTAGCGTCTGTTACGTGCTTTTAGCATTATTGAACTCGGAAAAGGCAAGAATCCATCTTTCCTTCATTTACAGATTAAATAACAGAGAAGACCGGTCTCTCTTGTTTTGGGTAGCAAAGGTGAAATAGGGAAAAATGAAAGGAAATATTACCCAAATATTAATCTACGCCTTAGGCTTTTTCCATATTTCACCTTTCTTAACAGAATTACTACTCTCCAAAATAAACGTACAGAACAGTATCAAGAAATCAAATGGTTGAATCAGTGAATACAGCAATAAAAACAATATCTCCATACGTGACAGTAAATGACGTAATTTTCAGTTAACAGTATAATAAATAGCGTTCTCTAAATTCTTCCAGTTGCTAAGGACATTTTGTTTTTGTTATTATTAGTTAATTTGTTTAAATAAATTCATTTGGTTAAATTCGTCGAGAAAAATATATTTTCAGACAGTCGATTTTGGAACCTTAACTCTCTGACTAAATGCCGTTGTACGCTCGGGCTTTCTTCAGGTCGAAGAATGCCGAAACGTTGTAATAAATATGGCGACAAATATGAGGAAAGTAGTCCGAATAATGTAAATAGTGTACAAAAAAAAACTATTTATTAGAATTTATAATAATCGGAACCTTGGTTACGATAAACAAAAGGCACATGCAAGAACATTAACAACATTCATGGCAGCCTCTGTTTACAAGAGGTTGACATGTTGCTCGGTCGTTAACTAATTATCTTCTCAGGAGCATATTACCAATATAAGGAAAATACGAACACTATACATGGTTATTAACAGCGAACATTAGAAAGGAATTCACAAATACTATCTTGATTTATCCTAGTCTTCGAGTAAGTGATCCGCTAAGTTAGTGTACGGAATAGAAAGTACAAGAAAATAATAATAATAATAACAATAATGATAATAAAACTGAAACCGAAATTTTTATTCTTGCTGGGCAGGACCGATGCTTGCTCACTCTGAGATTAGGTATTATGTACATTATTTACATTATTCCTCAAGGAAGGCACCCAGAGGCGGTGTAATGGTTAGCAAGCTTGTCTCGCTAGCACAATTACGAATGAGTAGTGAGTTCGATCCTCACTGGGTGCCCCATACTTTCGGCCTTGTGCCACATCTAAGCTACGCTTGGAAAATCTCTACATTATTCCTCAAGTACACATGGCACAGTGGATAAAGGCGTTGGTTATACACAGTGACAGGACCCAAAGGGTGTGAGTTCAATACCCGGTTAAGGCAGTGAAGAACTTTCAAAGGGAAACTAACAGGAGATAACTGATAACTGACATCCATTAGACATGGCACGTGGAACTAGAACAGTCTACCCCAGTGAGCGAAATAAAGGGTTGAGTTCGACATTCTAACTACCTGAAGAAGGCCGGAGCGTACAAAGGCCGAAACGTTGTAAGAAATATGGCGACAAAGACGAGGACAATAGTCCGAATAATGTAAATATTGTAAGAAATTATCAGGCAAGCATACTGAAAAATTATGATGACCCAAAATATAGATTCTTAATGCATATCCAGACACAATTATCTGTCTTGTAACAGGTTGCACGGAATTAGCATCCACTGAATATAAAACTCGACATGATCAATATTTTTATGGGAAGGAAATTGCAAGAAATTGGTATGAACACCAGACTCGGTTAACAGACATACAACCTTTAACGATTTTATGGGACTTTACGATACACACAGACAGAACAATAAAACCAGTCATTTTGATCCAGGACTGCAAAACAGAATGTACTTTCTTATTGACATAGCAGTTCCTGCAGACTGTAATGTATCACGGAAGCACCTCAAAAAAAAAAAAAACTATCGAAATACAAGGATCTTGAAGTGGAATTTTTTTAAAAATGTGGCACTTGAAGACAGCGATAATTCCAGTTGTGGTTGCGGGCCTGGTTTTGATTGGGAAAGGTTCTGATTAATTGAAAAGATCCCTGGTAGATCATTCTTTAAAGAAATAAAAAACATTGTTCTCACAAGTACAGGTAACACCTTACGAAGGGATTTATCTATGTAAAATGCTTAGGTTTTTTTTTTTTAATTTATACAAGTGTTCAGGGGAAAAAGTCATGATGCCATCGCTGGTTGGGACGTAAATGAGTATATACAGAAATCAAAGGAAATAATAATAATAATAATAATAATAATAATAATAATCGAATACCATCTACGCCAAACGAGTAAAACAGAAGCAAAACAACCTGGCCAAATGGAAGTACAAAATAACTTGGAAGACAAAGCGTTGCATGGCAAATACCTAAAAAGAAAGAAGCAGATGTGGACCAACAGAAAACACATCAATGGCTGAGGCTGAGCACCGAATTGAAAACTGAAATAGAAGGCCTAATTATTGCAGCTCAGGACCAAAGCATCGCAACCAGATCCTATTACTGTCACATAATCAAGGATGGAACTAAACCGAAATGTAGGATCTGCGGGAAATATGATGAAACTGTCGACCATATTGTCTCAGGATGTCCGGAACTGGCAAAAAAATGAAAATGCCCATACACATAACAAGGTAGCGATATATGTGCACTGGAAGATATGCATATGTGCGTGCGTGTGTACAGTTGATGCAATAGTGAGCAGCACGGAAGGAGAAATCGGTTAGACGAGTTCGAATACCTGTCAAGTCCGTTACATTCGTCTTCACACAGACATGCTTGCGAAAGGTTTCAATCCACACCTTCTCTGTTAAATAGGAGAACGGGCTGGGCTTTCATCTTTAGCCTTGGTTGCAAACCAGTCTAGGCGACGAACAAGACTTCACTACTATAATCAAATATTCGGGACGATTTGGCTGTTCACTTCTAGGAGCTGATGCGCGCGCACACACACACACACACACACACACACACTCACACACACACACACACACATAGATAGATAGATAGATAGATAGATAGATAGATAGATAGATAGATAGATAGATATAATTGTGCATTTGGGCAGTAATTCTTCATTCATACAAGATTCATTAAAGACGACTGACTGGACATAAATTTTGTAAACGTTGCCCAAATGTTCAGCATATCCGAGCGCTCCTGGCTATTCTCTTAGCTCTTATCAAGGATGATTTTTATTTGATATTAACTGACTGTATGGATTATTTATGTACGTATCTAGTGTTAGAGGAATGTTCCTTTTATTTTACAAACACGGTCTACACATTGTGACCGTATTCATAGTTGATGTTATCGATTGTTGCCTTTGTCTTTTTTATTATTAGTGCACTAATAATTTTTACACACTTTATGTCCAGAAAAGAAAACACTTATACGAACACAAGAAAAATTAAATAAAAAGCTTTAAGGAAACGTGTGTGTGTGTGTGTGTGTGTGTGTGTGTGTGTGTGTGTGTGTGTGTGTGTGTGTGTCTGTAAAGGACAATATAAGTTTTCTTTTTGTCTTCATCAATATATATATATATATATATATATATATATATATATATATTCTTATATACCGTACCTATGAACACTAATGGATATGTCCCAGTCCTCATAAATACAGTGGACACTATTATATGCAGGGGTAATATGCTGTAAACGATATCATCCCAAAGGAGAATGGACCAAGGAGAAACGAATGGATGACTAATGAGACTCTCGACATGATGGAAAGAAAACAGAAAACTCAGCCAAATTAGGGAACGGAATACAGAAAATAACACAATGAAATGCGGACCAAATGCAGACAAGCTAAAGAAGAATGGCTAAACAAAAAATATGCAGAATAGAAAGATTAAGTACTCCTAACAAAAGAGACATGCACAAATAAGACAACTGACACGACAAAAGATATGCTCGTCAACAGACTGCCTAAAATCAAAGGATGGAACGCTCATATTAGAGAAGGAAAAAATTCATCAACGCTGAAGCGAGTACATTCGATAACTCTTCCATGACGTAAGGGAACAACCAGCAATACACAGAACTAACGACGAATCTGGAATTCTGAAAACTGAAGTAAAAGCCGCATTGGCTAAATTGAACAGAAACAGGGCAGCTGAACCAGACGGAATTGTAACGGAAATGCTGACAGCCTTAGATGATTTTGGCATAGACAAGATCACCGAAATAACAAATGAAATCTACAACAGCGGGGATATACCGGAAGACCTCAGCAGATCTATCTTCGTAGCTATGCCTAAGAAAACAGGCGCAAACGAATGCGAACTCCACCGAGCAATAAGTCTAATGAGACACATGACAAAGCTTATCCATATTCTAATGAACAGAGAGCACAGCAGAATCAGCCTAGAGATAGGACAAGAACAGTGCGGGTTCGTTAAAGACACCGGAACAAGGAACACGATATTCATGCTCAGAATGTTATCAGAAAGAGCGGTACATATGCAGAAAGACGTGTACCTGTGTTTTATAGACTACGCAAAGGAGTTCGACAAAATACGCCACAAGGACCTGCTAGGACTGCTCAGCAACCTTGATATATTCGGAAAAGATATCAGAATAATCTATACTAGTAGGAAACAGCATGCATAAATAGGGAATGTGAATATACAAAAATAGAAAGAGGCGTAAGGCAAGGATGCGTCTTCTCACCCGACCTGCTCAACCTATACCGTGAGGCAATCCTGAGAGAATTGGAAACCCTACTGGGATTTAGCATTGGCAGCCACAATCTTAACAACATAAGATACGCAGATGACACAGTACTGATAGCAGACACGGAAATGAAATTTCAAAATCTCCTACAGAAGTTAGCGATGGAGAGTGAGAAGGGACTAAGCATAAACTACAAGAAAACGGACTGCATGGTCGTCAGTAAGATGATGAGCCCGGAATGCGATCTGAAGGTCAGGAACACTAGAATCAAACAGGCGCGGAAGTTTAAATATCTGGGAAGCGTCTTGACAGAGGACGGTAAGTGCGACACTGAGATCCGTAGACATATTGGGATGGCCAAGGACGCATTCCAAAAGCTGGACAGAGTACTGCAAGACAGGAGGATATATTTGGTAACAAATAAAAGAATACTGAACATGTGACATCTGTCCTTCTTTATGGCACCGAATGTTGGACGATTTCCTCAAAGATGAAGAAGAGACTCGAGGCGACAGAAATGTGGTTCTTCTATAGAAGAATGCTAAGGATATCATGGATCGAGCGTGTGAACAACAGTGTGATTTTAGAGAGGTTGCAAACAAGGCGGAGGCTTAATACTTAACATCAGGAAGAGGCAGCTGAAGTTTCTGGGACACATTGAGGAAGGAGGGCCTGGAGAATCTGACACTCACGGGTCGAATAGAAGAGACAAGGGAAAGCAACGCGGGACATGCCTGGATGACAGAACGTGGTCTGCGGGAGGAAGCAATGAACTCGTTGATATCTGCAAGGGATAGGGGGAAGTCGGAGTTCCATGATCGCCTACGTCCTGAAATGACATGACACATAAAAAGAAAGAAAGTAGTCTACCACTAGCAGCGGTTTACCTACTTCACGCCGCTGGCGAGTATTGTATTTTGTTGATGTTTACCAATTCATTTCCAACTTCCGTTTTGGTTATTCTTCATTTTTCTAGGTTACAACATAGATTAAAAGTTGGATGAGTCTAATGGTGATTACGAAGGGGTTTGGAGTGATCACTAGTGATGGTGACATTATGCCTCCATTTATCTTCCCACAGGGCCTCAGACTCAACACAGTGGCATACATCAAGTGCTTTGAGGGGGTAGTGCTGCCCTGGGTCAGGACACTGTACCGTGCCACACAATTAAGAGAACCCACTCATGGCCGCCAGACAATTTCTGCAACCACTTACATGTGGCCACCCAATTCCCCAGACTACGCCTCCCTTGATTATTATGTGTGGGGCGCAGTAGAGCAAGAGATAACAAAACTCCTTGTAACCCCAAAGATGAACTGAAGGCAAGGATTATGGCAACATTTACCAACTTAAACAAGGAGACCGTACAGAAGAGTTGCAGGAGATTCCGAAGTCGTCTGGAGGCCGTGGTTGAAACCAATGACAATTTTATCGAATGAATTTACTCTTTATTTGTGTCATTTTAGTAAATATATCTGTTAAAGTGAGATGTCAATGTTATTTTCATTTTTGCGTAATTTAGACGACAATGGCGCAAATTCTCTTTTAGACATCTCTGACTGAATAAATTACAGACATTGTATCTGCTAATTTCTAATAAAATCCGTTCATACTCACGAATAACCTTCCATGTATTTATGTTAAAGGATGAGAGAAATGTGCTATAGCTGTTTGAATTTCTTTTATTTTAATTTCCCAAGTAGTTTTTCCAAGATCATCTTCAGGGGTGCAAGTAATACAAAACTATATGTTGTTCACACACACACACACACACACACACACACACACACACACACATATATATATATATATATATATATATATGATAAAAATATAGTATAAAGGTATGCTATATTTATGAGCTAAATCTCTCGATAATATAAGAGTAGACATTAAGATCAACGCTCGGCGGTGACAGTCTGTTTCATGCTTAAATGCAATCGTCATGGACTGATATATATATATATATATATATATATATATATATATATATATAGAGAGAGAGAGAGAGAGAGAGATACAGAGTGTCCCCAAAAATGACATCATTATGTCGTCTAATAACATAGCTCAAATGATGTCAATTTTTAGCAAAATGCGTAAAAACTAACTAAATTAACTGTGCGGATTTATTTCAATGTGAATCCACCAGGAAGCTGGATTGGGCGTGACAATGGTAATGACAATGTGTCGTTGAAATAGTCACCACGTTTTTCTGACTTGATACCTTGTGATTTTATTCTATGCGGCTATGAGTAGGGACAGGCCAATATCCATTCTATTCCTACAATCCAAGAGGAACTTAAGCAGAGAATCACTGATTCACTGGAGAACGTTACGCAAGACATGCTACATCGTGTATGGCAGAAGCTGGACTACCAACTTGACGTGTGTTGTGTCACAGGTAGTGTGTATATTGAACATTTTTGAAGCCTTATGAAATCGGTCATAAAATCTAGATCCCTTTGATTATCTTATTGTTAAAGTGGAACACACCTATTCTATAGTTAATAGACTCACCCACCTATAATAAGTAAGAGTAGTAGTAGCAGTCGCTGAGTCGGGAGTGAGTTGGTCAGTCAGTCGATGCCGGATGACCGTATCAACGACCCCAACTAGATTTCTCTGCGTCATTACCTACTATATCAAGGTCCTAACGTTTTGTACGTCGAATCTATTTTAGGAGCGACTTAGTACAAATACAAGCCTCCACTGTGAAACCACTAGATAACAGCTTGACGACGAGGGATTCGAACTTATACGGAGGAAGAAAAAACTTTCGTACTCTACAACACTTATTCAAATTTTGATAATTTTTTTTTATTTCTTCAACATGAAGCTTGTTTAATTTCGTTTGCCTGAGACATGCAGTTATTCAGATATTCACATTTTAAATGATGCCAGTTTTAAGGAGGCACCATATATATATATATATATATATATATATATATATATACTCCCCGCAAGAGAAGTAAAACATTTCAAAATATGAAGATGCGCTTGAAACAATGTCGAAGATCTTTGCAAAGAAGTTATGAGAATTGTAAATCTGATGAATAATTGTGACCACCCATAACAACAGGGTTACTTTAGAATTGAGTAAAATAGGGGGGGGGAAGTATTGGGGTGTTCTTGTTGTCACTTGATCTCCAATGAAAACTCAATGAATCCAAATAATTATTCGCTAAAGATGTTGAAACTGAAACTTAAAGTAATCTTGGCTTTTATGCTCAATGGATTTTTATTTTATTTTATTGTACTTTTTGTCTGTCTGTTTGTCCATGTGCAAATGTTCATCTCAGCGCGTTCTGGCTTTTCTGCATTGTGCAGATTTGACCAAATAGCCGCATTTGCTTTGTCGCCTGTTTCGGCCTGATTAGCAAGCACGGACCAAGTTCTTCGTCCATTGAGAGGAAAGCCAGCTCAGCGCAATATGGCCGAACAACGCGAACAGTTGTCGGCAATGTTTACTGGGTCCGTGAAGCGAAATTATCATTTAGACATTTAATAAAGTACCGAAGTGGTTGGACAACCTATTTACCACAATGTTAATCACCGAAGATGGAGAAAAAATGTAAGATAACAATCAAGTAACCAAGAAGAAATTAAGAATGAAGATTGCTAGAAGAAAAAAAAACGAAAGAAAATATGTTTGATCTTAAATCGAATAGATAAAACCGTAAATAGACAACTGACAAAATGAAATTGAGTTGTTAATTAGGAAAATAGGAACAGAAGGCTTTATATCTCTTTTTTTCTCTCTCGCCTTCTCACCCTCTCTAACTGTATATATATATATATATATATATATACTGTATAGAGATATATATATATATATATACTGTATACATATATATATATATATATATATACTCTATATACATATATATATATATATACATATATATATATATATATATATATATATATATATATATATATATATACATATATATATATATATATATATATATATATATATATATATATATATATATATATATATATATATATATATATATATATATATATATATATATATATATATATATATATATATATATAAAGGGAAGAGGTTATAGTTTTTTCCAAGAAAGAAAAGTGTATATATTAAAAGAAGAAACCTGCAAACGTCTTTTGGTTGTAATGTATAATTTTTTTAAAAATACATATTATGCATTATTTTCCATAATAAAGCATAAAGTATATATTTTTTAAAAATCCACATTACAACGAAAAACGTTTGCGGTTTATATATATTTACACACACACACACACACACACGCACACACATATATATATATATATATATATATGAAATACAGGAGGCACGGTGAAGTAATGGATACTGACTTGTATTGAGGAATCGGAGAGTTCGAATTCCACTCGAATCCGTTACATTCATTTATGTGGGAAAGGTGTGAATCCTCTTCTTCTCCCTCCAGCTATGGGTAAATAGCACGACAGACTGGGTTCTATAGCCTTGGATGGCAACTGGTCTAGGAGAATGACAATTATGAATTCAAAACCTGCGAAGGTTCGTTGGGGGAACTTGTGGCATATAGTGCACCAAGTCTCTCTATTCGGCCCTGTATGGTTTTGCACAAAACCTTCATCACTATAATCAAATCTCATGTGCTGGCGTCGGGCTGTCAGTTTCCTAGCAACTGATCTGCTTGACCCTCATACGTCGAATTCGACGGGAGAGTCGAGTATATAATACTAATTTGTAATTGTTAAGAATGCTTCCAAGGAGGACATTAATCCAAATACAGGTCAGTGTAAGTTACAGAGCATTATATAACTATTATAATATATATATATATATATATATATATATATATATATATATATATATATATGAAAGAAATATGCGCTATATTTATGGGATAAAGTGCTCAATATCAGAGATTAGAGTGTGTGTAAATATAAAGTGAACATAGAAGTCAAGACTTAGAGGCGTCTGTTTCATGATGCAATCGCCAGGCCTGACGATTGCATATAGCATGAAACAGACTGCCGCCTCTAAGTGTTGACTTCTATGTTCACTTTTATATATATATATATATATATCCGATGTTATGAGAACGAAAGTAATATATAAATTCCAACGTTCACAGCATTAATCCAAAAGATGGCTAGATACCGATAGTAGAGCGATAATTATTTATTTATTATAATTTCATCATATAGACAAAACCATTTTACTCATTACAAAGATGCAACTTTTCAGTGCATTTCAATTTTTCTCACCTGTCGAAGTGTATTTGAAATGCACTATATATATATATATATATATATATATATATATATATATATATATTCCAGTCAAATCCATTACTTTCACTTACGTGCTAATACCCTTGGGAAAGGTATGTATCCTCTTCATCTCCCTCCAGCTATGGGTAAAATAGCAGGACAGACTGGGTTCTATAGCCTTGGATGGCAACTGGTCTAGGAGAAGGACAACTCTGAATTCAAAACCTGCGGAGGGTCGTTTGGGAACCTTGTGGCATGCATTCGGTGCACCAGGTTTCTGTATTCGTCCCTGGCTGGTCCTGCACGAGGTCTTCACCACTATAAACAAATCTCATGTGCCGGTGTCGGGATGTCGGTTTCCTGGGGACTTATCTGCCTGACCCTCATACGTCGAACGCGACGGGAGAGTCGATTATATATAACCTACAAAGAATTATTGACGTTGAAAGTAGTATGGATAGAATATAAGCGGTGTAGGAATGCAGCCCTATACCTGATAAAGATAAGTCTTTCATGAAGAAATAGTCAAACAGAAAATGATAAGAGCATAAAAGAGGGGGACATACAGAGAAAGAGAAAAAAAAAGAGAAAAATATATAGAAAACGAGAAAAGAATTAAGCTGCAGTAAGTAAAGATACCATGAAACGAATATGTGAGCAACGATGAAGTTTTAGAGAAAATGAAACAAGGAACTTTTACTTAACATAAGGAAGAGAACGTTGACATTTCTAGGGCGCATAATGAGGAAAGAAGGCTTGGAAAATCTGATACTGACAGGATGGATTGAAGACAAGAGGAACAGAGGAAAACAACACATAAAATACTTAGTGAGCTTGAGTAAATGGATGATGGCAGAATAGGGTTTAAGGGAAATAACAAAATGACTAAATTTATTAAGAGCTACAAAGGACAGGAAATTGTGGAGAGCCATGATTGCCTACGTCCGGACAGAGCATATAAAGAAGAAAAGCAGGAAAATAATAAAGAAAATCTTTCCTCGTTTTCTCGGCGCCTTTTATCAGAATTATTTTAATTTTTTTTTACAAATTTTATTTGATACAGAAAATAAAATAAATCAACGGTTATTTCCAGGGTATATTATTAAAAAAAAAATATTATTTATAAATACTATAGCATAAGGCTGTTGGACGACACTTTGATAATCTGATAAACAATAAAATGGCTGCTTAGTATTCATTGTTTTTTTCTGTTATATTCTCGAGGAGAGGGAGTATAATCTCACGTGATTAATGATTTTGAACGCGGCCAGTGCATGGGACGACTACAACAACAATGGACGGCTTCTAGACAGTTCCCTATACCCTCAAACAAGTCTTGGATCAACTCGTTGTATGGGTTGCTTTTTCAGGTGTGCTGAGGTTGCCGATAACATTAGAAAGGCTTTTTTTTCGGGCCTGCTAGGTTTGTCGATAACATTAGAAAGGCTTTCTTTTTCAGCCCTGCTAGGTTTGTCGATAACATTAGAAAGGCTTCCTTTTTCAGCCCTGCTAGGTTTGTCGATAACATTAGAAAGTCATCTCCTTCACGAATAGACCATGGTGAGAGCCGGAACCAATTCTCATAGTCAGGAATCACTCGGTCACGTTCCCATATAAACAATATATGCTCGTACAATTTCCATATTTATATTTTCTATACGTTCCACCGTCCAGGGTATGACGATATACTGCATCCGCGTCGTGAGTAAGACGATAAACTACGTCCAGCAGCAAGGTCTCTGATCAGGAAGTTTTGAGGAGCGTGAAACCACCTTTTAATTACTGGTGTTCCAAGGTCCACCCTGATCCTGGTTGGTAGCACCTGTTAGGGTCCCAGATATGGGCAAATAATTAACTCCCAGACTGGAGTCAAAAACACTATGAAAGTGTAAAAATAGATTTTAATACCAGAAATACATTGTAAATAAATTATTACCAGCAATGCATTTTTGAAAAACAAATATTACCAGCAATACAATTTTTGAAAAAAGAAATATTATCAGCGAAGGAAAATTATTACCAGAAATAGATTTTTGAAAGAAAAAATATTGCCAGAAATAGATTGTTGGAAAAAATATTACCAACAATGAAAATTTGGTCGGCATTAAATAACTCATTGAGGTTGATATACCGTAAAGCAAAACAAACCAAACCAAATATATACGCTCTATCTGGAAAAGATACAATCTTTTCCTCTCCGTGTCGTTAAAGATACCTTTTTGTTTATAATTAAAAACTAAAGAAACTATTAAAACGCTTGTTTGTCATCGTATAATCGTCATAAGAACGTCGATGGGTCATGGAATTTTATTAATAATTTAGTCTTATGTGCATTTCAAAGTGAGCCTTTCTGCGCAAATACGTCTGCAGTTGTGCGTGTAAGTACGTACCAATGAAATCAACAATTTGTGTATAGCGACATGTGCATATTATTGTATGTGGCTTCAAATTTGTTTATAATCGTTGCAAATGGAATCCATGTATTAAAATGTGTGTAAAACGATAATTATACGTGTTTCTCTGTGTATGTGTGTATGTCAATATCTGTAAAAAGAAAAGAAAAAAATGGGGGTGCGTGCGTAAGTGAGCGACGATTGCGAACCTGATGACTCTATTAAAATAGCATCGTCTACTGGAAAGAAGCAATTAAATTCAAGCGAAATAAACATCTCATCTCATCAATCTCGAATGTCTATGCACAGCATATTAGACGCTGGGTTTGTTCTTCTTATTTCTTCGTTATCCTCTTTCTATTATCATTTACAGTTTTCTTTCTACTTTCACTTTCGTTTTCCTTTCTACTTTCACTTTCAGCTCACTGCCACAAGGCCTTGATGCACATAATTGCAACAAAGTGTGTCGTTACACGGAAATAAAATAAATAATTCCCTCATTTGTTTACCGCGTAAACACTACTCGGAGTTAGCGAAATTTCCTTTACATTCTCATGGATTTTAAAAGTACGTCAACGTACTGGTTCAGCAACGTAGTTTAGTAATCTGATTTTATAAAAACATGCGTATAAGAGAATACATTCGGCCAAGTCATAAATAATTTTCATTTTTTTTATCAGTTTTACTCTTCAAAAAATGAACCATAACTATATTTTCAATTATACAGGATACATAGAGTATCAAATATATTTATTACATGACTAATATAGAAGAGTTCAACATATTATCTAAGATTTTGCTATTTCCTCCAGGTATTTGATATCTTTTGATGACGGTAGACACTCATAATGTCGTGAAATCCTAAAGAAATTTGAAATGAGAGAGAGAGAGAGAGAGAGAGAAAGAGAAAGAGAGAGAAAGAGCTCCTGCGTGGGATCTTCGTGTTGGTGAGCATCTCAGGGATGTAATATTCAGATCTTAGATATGCTGAACTCTTGTATACCAGATATGTCTAAATAAATAAACGGAAAATTATGTCTCCGTCTGTGTGTCTGAAATCCCTCTAACTTGGGCCACACTTGCTCTACATAAATATATTATACCATTTTAGAACCAGGATGATCCCAGGATTGAAAATCTGCTCCTCATATGGTGCTTGAACACCCAGCATTGGGATTTGTGCCCAGATGAGAAGAGAACAGTTAAAAATTCAAAATTTTCATCTTTTATCTTCTAAATAAATAAAAGGCAAATTCTGTCTGTTCTTCTGTGTGTCTGAAACCTCTCTAACTCGAGTTACACTTGCTCTCCATAGATATATGATCCCCTTTTGGAATCAGGATAATCTCAGGATTAAAACTATATTGAGTTTAAAATAACACAATTGGGGAAATTAATTTTGTTTCTTCAAAATGCCAAGGGATAAGAGTTAAAGTGAGAGGTTTGGTAACATGAGGTTTTGAAGTTTCGCAGAGTTTGCGCTTTGAAGAACTCATCTCAATTGAAGTTCCACGGAATTTATGATTTGAAGAACTCAATTTTCGGCCCAAATCGGTCTTTTGGCCAGAATTAGACTTATAGCTCGAATCAGAGTTAGTAAGCTTATGGAGTGAATTGAGGAATTGAAAGTCATTTCTTCAAAATTCAATGGAAAAATCCAAAGATCAGAGATCTAAGGCTAACGGAGAGAAGAGAAGAAGAAAAACCGGAAGATGTGCGAGCTAGGAGACAAGAAGATGCTGCAAACCATAGAAGATCAAAAACATCTGAAGACCCACAAGACAGGGGTGAAGCAAATTCTGCAAGACAGATAAGATCAAGCTTATCTCAAACATCAGAGGAAGTGCAAGAAAGGAGAGAAGCAGATACTGCAAGGAAGATAAGGTCAAAGAGTTGCAGATGACAGCGAAACTTCATGAAGGAGAGAAGCAGATGCATCAAGGAACAGGATATCAAGAGCAGCAGAGGATGACAAGCACACTTTATCAAGGGCAATATCTTTAGAAACACCTGATGAAAGACATGCCGAACAGGTTTGTGATAATCACAATCATGCTAAAAGGAGTTCAGCTTCTTTTTTGAGCCTGTCCAAGCTGGGTTTTCAATACAACTGTGACAGTGACTATTCAAATCATTCAAATATATCAAGTGAACCAATGATCATTCAGTGTAAACATTGTAATGTTCTCAGATTCAAGAACGAACCAGATGAGATGTACTGTAACAAAGAAAAAATACAGGTGGAAGATCAACCAGTTACTCCAGAGTTTTTGCTATATTTTCTGATGGGAACTCAGCTGAATCAAAACACTTTATCCAGTACATCAGAAGCTATAATGACTGTTTACCAATGACCTCATTAGGAGCCAAAGAAGCTACCATGCCAGGATGGAAAACAACTTGCAGAATTCAGGACAGGAGATAGCTTAAATGACCGCGCAAAGTGCGGTTTTTAAGCTAGTAATTTTGAGAATCCAAGATACTTACATTTAAAGTATAGGATACCTTGTATATTCTCCAGTATTTGCAATGACCTATTGCCACTTCAATACATCATCAATAAAATGCCACAGGTTTTTGACGTAAAATGTTTTTCGACAAAATATTTAATCTGGTTTTCGTTAGAGAAAGCAATCCCCATCAAATGTTTTTTGGGGTTTTTTTTGGGGGGGGATGGGGGTGTCAGCCACCGAAAGATCTAATAATCGGTCAGTTAAATACGGCGGGTGAGGGCAGAGCAGACCAACCGAGTTCCAAAGTGTTTTCCTGTGTTTTTCTTGCCCTATACTGCCTTGCGTTGTCATGGAGGAGAATGATATTTCCCTATAGACGAACGCGGGGCGCTTTCCAACCAAACCTTTTACAGACACGTTGCAGCTGCTATACGCAATAATGTGTATTTAGTGTTTCATTTGGTTTTAAGAAATCTAAATCAATAATACCCTGACGATCCTACTACACGAACATCAGTATTTTTCATCCAGGGAACTCAGCTTTTGGAGTCGGTTGTAGTGATTTATCCTTATCAATTCACTACCTTTTGCGCTGAACATTGTTGTATGGAACCCACTTTTCATCACCTATTAGAATATATTTAAGTAACGTTTAGTTAGAATGATGTATTTGACATCACAATTTGATCCGAAAAACGGAAATTATATATGATTTATCCTAATATATGCGTGTATACTTGCGTGTAAGCTTGTTTTAACAAACATATACTTTATTCAAGATCTTGTCATTGTCTGAGGAAGAAAGTAATTTATATAAAAAGAAATATGTTAATCGATTATTATACATGCTTTAAAGAGAAAAATGTCGTTAGAGACAAAGAAAAGAGAACAGAATTATGAGCTTATAGCAATCCTCCTATATGGCAGTGAATGCCGAACAATCTCCTAGAAGATGAAAAAGCGACTTGAAGCAACAAAAATGTTGTTCCACAACAGGACGCTGGGCCGAACAACGACGAAGCTTTAAAGAAAATGAAAACAAAAAGGACTCTTATACTTTGTATCAGAACCAATATAATGAGGAAATAGGGCTTGAGACATTTGATACTCACAGGATAGATGAAAGACAAGTGAGACAGGCAGACAATGCAGAACCTACCTAACAAGCTGCTATAAATGGATAGCAGAATAGGAGTAATATATATATATATATATATATATATATATATATAATGAAATGGATTAAGTTCGACAATTATTTAATATATTTTCTGTTTATACGTTACTTTTATAGATTCAATTTAAAACATAGCATTTACTTAAATATACTGTATCTATAAAAGCAAATATATATATATTTTCTGTTTATACGTTATGTTTATAAATTCAAATAAATGCTCCTGTTGATAATAAACAGTATTTACAACCGAAGAATTTCATAGAAAATATGTGTCCTCCGATAGGAATCGAACCTGTATCCTACACGGAACCGTCATACTGCCTGACGTGCCTAGCATTTAGCTACAGAGGAAGAGTCTGGTCAGAAAGGTCAAATTACCGTTTTTAAAATATAAATTTCCCATGATTTTTCTCGAGTGCTCATATCTGCTCGAAGAGTATCATAACGTAAGCAAATAACATCATATATTATGAAATAGACTAAGTCTGACATTTACTTTAATATACTTTCTGTTTATACGTTACTAGCAGCATGGCCTGGCGTTGCCCGGGCTTGATTCAAAAATCGTACGACTCATACAGCAATCACTATCACTTGACTTAAAATATTTTTGACCTTCCTTGCCTTTAAAGGAGTGCCCTTTGCCGTGCTGATGTTGCTACATGCCTTACTTCTTGCCTATCTCACACTGCGAATTTTTTCTAAGCTCTATACTAAACAATAAATCTGTTACGAAAAAAGAACTAAACAAAATGAACACAAAACGATCAGCTTTAAAAAAGGACTCGTAACTGGAAAAACCGAATGAAAAAAGAATGTTAACAACAAATACTTTTTCACAACCAACCCAGTTCTGCGGAATCAGAATCAACGTTGAGTTTAAGCAAGCGAATGAGCCAATTGGAGTAAAGTGACATGCAGATTTAAATTTTTCCCACTTGTGACGAATGCAGCTATCGATTTTTTTTGCATGCTTGCATGCTAGCATGCTAGTTAACATTCGCGTCAGTCAGCTGTTGGCTCTCATGCTGGCCAGTACAAAATGGCAGCAAACGACATGAAAAGTGCCGTAGAAGCATGAAAAAATCGATTATTTCCACTATCGATGGGAGTTGGGAAATGCAAAGTCGGTCTTGGCCTTCTTGCTAACTTGTGCATGTAAATTTTGGTGCAAATCCGTCGAAAATTGCATTCGTTACACACACACACACACACACACACACACACACACACACACACACACACACCACATCTTGCATTTTATAGATAGAGATTTTTATAGATAGAAATATTTAAGCAAACGCTCTGTTTATAATAAACAGTATTAACAACATTTACCGGTCCGAATGCCCGAGTAATTTCATAGAAAATATGTGTCCCCCGATAAATGCTGGGTGTTTTCTCTGAACGCGAATTTTATTACTCGCACGAATGTGAAAGATTTCCGTCTTTTCCTTCTCGGGTGGGGTGCTAAAATATCTTCCTGTATTCCGGTTGTCCCATCGTGAACATCGTAAGAGCACTGGATCGCCCACCGTTTAACATATCGGGTTAGCCACTGACAACCTACAAGTGCGAATCTGCGCCTAAGGGCTAGGAGGTCACCTTTCCAAATCAACCCACTAATGCAGCTGGCTTCTCATGGTGTTGTGTCTCTGAGTGCAAAGTCTGTTTGTGTATCATCTGGAGTGAGAACATATTGGGGTCACTACAGATCAACTTCTCTTAGAACAAAAGTTCTTTATCGATATTAATTTCGATTCAGGCCACTTCATATTTCATGGCGCGAATCACATGCCATAACAGAAAAACTAAATAAAATGGCGTGAGATACCAGATGAATAAAGCAACAACGATATTATATACAGATAGAAACGAAATTGGTATCAACGAATAATGTCTATCAAGATATTCAAGTAAAATGATGATCAAAATCCTGTTGGAAATAATATTATTTCTGGAATAGGCCGCGTTCATAAAATGACACAAGCATTTAAAGTTGTAAGTATTAATAGCAAAAAAGAAGTTACGAGAACTCCTACAGAAAAAATGAGAAGAAAGGACTATACATTAATTACAAAAAGGCAGACTGGTTGTTTAGCAAAGTGAACAGTCAAACATTCAAATTACAAATTGGAGATACCAAAATCAAGCAAGTAGAATTTGAATATCTGGGAAGTGTTTTAACAGAGGAGGGAATGTATCAAGAAACAAATTTCATTAGAAACAAAGAGCACTAAAGCCGTTACGTATTATTAGTCCTCCTATACGGCAATGTGTTATATAAGAATAAAGTGTCGCTGCCGACACTTGAGTTTGAACATAGATCGCCAGTGAGCAAATACGTCGATCCCATTATTGAAGTAGACCATTTGACCATAGAGGAAACGCATATATGTCGGAATTGGCTGATGACTAACGATCGTTATTTCTATTCTATCCTCTATTACTATTCGGATCACCATTTCTACTCTATCCTCCATTACTATACGGAGCGCTATTCTCTACTCTATTCTCTATACTATTTCTCTATTCTGATCACTATACGGTGATTACTATTCGAGCGAGTATTATCGAGCAAGTAATATTAGTGCGAGTGATATTCGAAGGCGTCTGACACCAGCATTGTTCAACGGCGTTATTATAGTTGTATCTGCGATTACAAAGTCTCTACTACAACGAGCTTTAGGAAAGTGACAACGAGTATTCGTTGACATCACAAAAGTGGCAACGAGTGTTCGTTGAGATCACAAAACAATGAATACTGGACAAATCTCCTCGCAGATGAAGATAAGACTTGAAGCAACAGAAAATTGGTTCTATAGAAGGGTGCTGAGAATGCCATGGGCCGGACATGCGAGCAAAAACAAAGTTTTAAAGAAATGGAAACAAAAAGGATACTTATGCTTAGCATCAAAAGGAGACATTTTAAATTTCTAGGGCTCATAATGAGGAAAAAAAGAACTTGAAAAAATGTAATTGGATGGCAGAATAGGGTTTAGGAGAGATAACAAAAAACAAAATTAATTAAGAGCTACAAATTGCGGAGAGCCATGTTTGCTAACATCCTAAAGGGACACGACACAAAGAAGAAGAAGAAAGTTTTTCTCGCATGAGTTCATCCTTCAAATCAACCATTCACCCTTGCATGGAATACTGCTGCCATATATGGTCTGGTGCTCCCGCTGTTCATCTCGAGGTCCTTGACAAAATCCAGAAACGGATATACAATATCTGTCTATATTTCTGAGATGAAGTATTATGTACAGGACCAATCACATTCTATATCCGTACACTATTTAGATTATTCAGACTATTGTCCTCATCTTTGTTGCCATATTTATTACAACGTTTCGTACGCTCCGGCCTTCTTCAGGTGGCTGGAATGTCGAACTGAATCCTTTATTTCGCTCACTGGGGTAGACTGTTCTAGTTCCACGTGACATGTTTAATGGATGCCAGCTATCAGTTATCTTCTGTTAATTCCCCTCTCCAAGATCTCCACTGCCTTAACCGAGTATTGAACTCACACTCTTTGGGTCCTGTCACTGGATCTAACTAACGACTTTATCCACTGTGCCATGTGTCCTTGAGGACATCTGTGTAAGAATTTCTGGTTACAACGGCCGAAACGTTGTAATAAATAATGCGACAAAGATGAGGACAATAGTCTGAATAATGTAAATAGTGTACGGATATACAATGTGATTGTTCCTGATCTAGCATCTCAACTATAGTCACTTTCTCCCAGACGTGCTGTTGCTACCCTCTGTCTTTTCTACAAATACTTTCACGGTAACTGCTCCGACGAGTTACTTTCGCTGGTTCCCAAACTGCACGAATTTAAGCGTGCTACTAGGTTGGTATCTCAGTCCCACCCTTTCACTGTTGGAACAGTTAAATGTAGCCGCCTCTTCTATTCCAATAGCTTCATGTCTCGCACTTCCCGTCTGTGGAACTCCCTTCCTCTTAATTGCTTCCCTGATAGCTATAATCTTCAATTATTCAAATGTAATGTCAATCGACATCTCCAGATGCCTTGTTCTCTTCCCCGTCCTTCTCTTTATCCTTTCCTCTATCACGTCTCTACTCTTGCTGCCACTCACTGTAACCCCTTGCGTGCAAGTAGCACTCCCGCCTTGCTTGAGGTGAAATGCTTAAAAAAAAAGAAGACTAAAAGAAATCTTTTAAGATGAAACACAAAATTATTACGTCTGTTATTTGTACAAAAGACAAAACAGACTTTATTCCTATAGAGGACAAGTGAATACACAAAATTAGAACGAAGAGTCTGACAAGGAGGTGTTTTTTCTTCGGATTTATGTAACCGATACTAACTAACCTATAATAGCTATCATAGCCTATAACCTATTTAAATTATACTGTAATACCTATACTAGTCTCGTCATATGAAAACTTTCATTTGAATGCCATGCATGGCTGCCAAACACTTTCATAAATATTTGGGTTTCTCAGAGCAGTGATTAAAAATGGCTTTCAGCTATGATCATCATTCTTCGAACCTTGTGAACTGGAGCTAAAGAATCACAAACAAAAAACTGTACCAAATAACTGAAACGACATTGCTTGAAGACTTTCAACAACAGCAATAAATAAAATGAATAGCGCATGTAATTCGAACGGAAAATAATGACGTAAACAATTGCTCATATTCCACACTACTTCAAAAAACAAAGGTTAGGAAGGAAACCCCCCTCAGTAATGGAAAGAACGATAACAGTTACTGGACTTGAGAAAGTTTTTTTTTTATTAATGAATTCACCCCAAGCAAGGAGATAATGCCACTAAAACTCAAGTCGTTACTGGGAGTAAAAGAGAATGAAAAAGACTTTAGAAGGAATTGGAAACCCAATCCTAAACAGGAAACAAGGAATAAACTTTTACTCCTGTTCAAAAGGCTGGGGAGGTGTGTCAATCGGATTTGCCGCTCAAACACTTCCAATATAAAAAAAAATACATGGATACAACGGATATATTTAAAAATTTCATAATAATTTTAACAGAGCGTGTTCGTGCGTTTTTTTAAAAAATCACCATCAAAGCAATCACAATTACAACAAATTTGTCTTTGTAATTCACCTCCGAGGATGATCTCGGACGAGATCGAAAGTACTTGAGTAAAAAAAAAAAAAAAAAAACTACGGTGAATTTGATCTTATCCTCAAGAAATTAATTAGAGAACTAGAAAGGATTATTATACAAAAATAAATAGATATAATGATCTACATTATTCAATGAAATATGTTTGAATGAAGATATGCTGTCAAAATGTGTGTGTGCGTGTGTGTGTGCGTGCGTGTAATGTCTCAAATATTTGCTATATTTATGGGAGAAGAGTTATCAATATCGGAGATAGAGTATAAAGTATATATTGTGCAGATATAGTGGTCAACATTACCAGTTGACTCACAGTTTCACGTCTTACACAATCAGCAGAACACCTGATGATCGCTTAAGGCGCGAAACAGCCTGTCACCATACAATGTTGATATCGATGTCCACATTATCTATCTATCTATCTATCTATCTATCTAAATTCTTATTCAGAAGAACAGAACGCTACCGTTTACTAGCAAATGAAAAACAAGTGATCTTTTCTCGCATCGATGGTGCATACTAAATTACCCAGGCAAAGTAAAAAATCACTTCCTGTATCATCACATTTATTTAGACGCTGTTATTATTTTGTTAAGTTCGCTTCTAATTCAACATGTCATCGTAAAGAGCAGACAAATTCAATAAAAAAGCCGATTGATCGAATGTGTTTTCTCATATATTAATAATAAAGTTAAAACCCTTTCTCTTCGATTTCTGCCTTTGAAGTCATTACATAGAAACCAAACAAAGAAGTTGACAAAGGCTAAGCGTTCCAGACCAATCATCCGTTTTCAAGTCTTTTATTGGAACCATTGTTGCTCTATATTTATTCTTTGAATATTTCCAAAGTATGTTCTAGTGACTTGCACTCAATATCAAGTGACAACATTCGTCTGAGTATTGAAGCTAATATTTATTAATGATATCGTCTGCTGGGTTTCAATTCTACCTCAGATTTTCAGTTCTGTTTCTCGTTTGCCGCCAATCAATGCGACTGCTCCGTACGTGTTGATAATATTGCTTTCAACCTTCACGTTTATATGACACAGTTTTTGTCAATTCTCTGGTAAAGTCCAGATATTTCTCCTACTTTTAATTCTCTTTCAGATTCACCAACATTCACTATAACAGGTATTATCTTTTTCTCTGTTCCTTTCTTTTACGATGACAAAACTTGGATCGTACGATCCGTTGAAAGGTCAAATCACACAGAATTTTCTTCTTCTTCTTCTTCTTCTTCTTCTTCTTCTTGTTTTTTGTTGTTGTTGTTGTTCTTCTTCTTCTTCTTTTTCTTCTTCTTCTTCTTCTTCTTCTTTGTGTCGTGTTCCTTTAGGATGTTAGCAAACATGGCTCTCCGCAATTTGTAGCTCTTAATTAATTTTGTTTTTGTTATCTCCTCCTAAACCCTATTCTGCCATCCAATTACATTTTTTTCAAGTTCTTTTTTTTCCTCATTATGAGCCCTAGAAATTTAAAATGTCTCTTTTGATGCTAAGCATAAGTATCCTTTTTGTTTCCATTTCTTTAAAACTTTGTTTTTGCTCGCATGTCCGGCCCATGGCATTCTCAGCACCCTTCTATAGAACCAATTTTCTGTTGCTTCAAGTCTTATCTTCATCTGCGAGGAGATTTGTCCAGTATTCATTGTTTTGTGATCTCAACGAACACTCGTTGCCACTTTTGTGATGTCAACGAATACTCGTTGTCACTTTCCTAAAGCTCGTTGTAGTAGAGACTTTGTAATCGCAGATACAACTATAATAACGCCGTTGAACAATGCTGGTATCAGACGCCTTCGAATATCACTCGCACTAATAGTACTTGCTCGATAATACTCGCTCGAATAGTAATCACCGTATAGTGATCAGAATAGAGAAATAGTATAGTGAATAGAGTAGAGAATAGCGCTCCGTATAGTAATGGAGGATAGAGTAGAAATGGTGATCCGAATAGTAATAGAGGATAGAATAGAAATAACGATCGTTAGTCATCAGCTAATTCCGACATATATGCGTTTCCTCTATGGTCAAATGGTCTACTTCAATAATGGGATCGACGTATTTGCTCACTGGCGATCTATGTTCAAACTCAAGTGTCGGCAGCGACACTTTATTCTTATATAACACATTGCCGTATAGGAGGACTAATAATACGTAACGGTTCAGTGCTCTTTGTTTCTAATGAAATTTGTTTCTCGATACATTCCCTCCTCTGTTAAAACACTTCCCAAATATTTAAATTCTACTTGCTTGATTTTGGTATCTCCAATTTGTAATTTGCATGTTTGACTGTTCACTTTGCTTAACAACCATTCTGCCTTTTTGTAATTAATGTATAGTCCTTTCTTCTCATTTTTTCTGTAGGAGTTCTCGTAACTTCTTTTTTGCTATTAATACTTACAACTTTAAATGCTTGTGTCATTTTATGAACGCGGCCTATTCCAGAAATAATATTATTTCCAACAGGATTTTGATCATCATTTTAACTTCTTCTTCTTCTATGTGCTATATCCCGTATGGACGTTGGCGTTCATGGAACTCCACAGTTTCCTGTCCTTTGTAGCTCTTAATAAAGTTATATATATATATATATATATATATATATATATATATATATATATATATGCATATTTCATTAAAAACGACAGACAAGGTACTACGGTTAAGCTTTTTATTTAATTTTTCTTGTGTTCTAACAAGAGCTTTGTTTTCTGGACAAAGGATGTGTAAGAACTGTCCAAATGTTTTATATTTCCGAGTGCTTTTGGCTATACCTTTAGCCATTATCGAGGATGATTCGATTTTTCAGCTTAATTGAGTGTGTGCGTTCTGTGTATGTCTTAGTGTGTGGTAGGGATGTTTTTAATTTCCGAATACGGTTAGCATATTGTGGTTTTAATTCATAAAAAATATTCTTTGAAGTTACTGAATATACTTGAAGAAATAACATCGGGAAAAGACATTGATAATCTTAAACTATCACTAAAAATAAAATAAAATAAAATAAATAAATTTTTTAATCATTTCACCCCCAACTAAGGTAACTAGGACGTAAGGGGTTACTCGGTGTTAGCGAATATGAGAAAAATTACTAAGGAGAGAGGGCAATAAAAGAATAAGAATTAAGAAGACAGAAGATAACAATTGACATAGCAATTTTTGAAGATCAAATTTGAATGGGAAGCAAGAAGTGAGTTCCACAAGTGAGAAATTCGATAGAAGAAATTCTTAGCATAGAACTTCCGGTTACATCTACCCGTAAGAAAAGCGTTTTAAATATTAAAATAAATTAATTAAACAAGCAACTTCTCAAAAGAAATATTTCGTGATTTGAATCAGAAACGCCAAATAATAATAATAATAATAATAATAATAATAATAATAGCCTCCTGCCAAAATAAACACTATATGTATATAGGGACTAAGTGAAAAAAAAAAGAAGTAAATAATTCAAAAATTCAACTCCCACATTACCTTTTTTTATTTATTTATCTGAGAGATTCCACAAATAAAACCGTTGTTAATCTGAAGTTCCTTCCCGGATTGAAACGAAGGAGGAAAAACTTAAGCCGAATTAAATTGAAAGTTCCATTAAATTGTTCTATACCCGAAATTCCGAACATATACACAAATACAAACTCTTTAAAAATCATTCTTTTTTTTCTCTGCTTGTACGCACATATCCTTATATAATATAAATATCACGTCATGATATAAAGTATCTATATATATAATATATAGTGATTTTCTAAGCGAACCTTAGATGTGGCACAAGGCCGAACGCATGGATGTCTATATATAAAATGCAAAAGAATATATAAGATATATAAAGCAAAAGAAACATTTCGGAAATATCTCGTGTCATGATTCTCGATAGGAGTTCGATTTTAAATCGTCTTTTCTTTCAATAAATTTTACAAAGAAATAAAGATTGAAACACTTGAACAACATATGACAGGATCCTTATGAATGAGTGTTATTTTACGCGGCCATTTTGTGTATTTCAGGAATAGGTAAAAGAGTTCAAACGCAATAGATGCAAAAGAGAATATTGTTTGCATAAATCGACGTTCAATGAGTGCTGTCTGTCAGTGTCATTTAATATCCTTTGTATGCATGTAAAATATGGATTTTAATCTAATAAATTTCATTTATTTTTTTTTACTCTGTGATATTTTTTTTCGGAAGCATTGTTTATAAATGAGATCAAACGAGGCGGGAAACTGCAGAAGTTGTGCGCGTTGCTGAGAAATAAAGGCAGCTGTTTCTGCTGCAAGAAAAAAGGCAGAAAATCTTGCTAAGGAGCATATCATTGAGAAGGAAGCCATTTGGGACGAAGAAAGGTTTTAGAAAGAAAGTTGACAACATTTTTCTTCAGGCTGTTTGGCCGTATAATAGGCGCGGTGCTATATAGAAATTTAGCAAATTTTCTTGTTTATATGGACATTCGAATATTTCCTAATACTTTGCTTCGTTTCTAGAACGCCTCTTTCGCTATTCCCATTCAGATTTATTTTCTATGTTCCTACTGTCTTCTTAATGAAACGCTATTCATCAGCGCCCTTTGCTTTCGTGATGTTTTTTGGCGGGAAGCTTACATACATGGTAAACCTCACTGTGAAAAATATAACAAAAGCAAGAGACGTTGATAAATATTTTCATTAAAAAGACTGTAAGAACAACAGAAAATAAATCTGAAGACTAATAGGAATAACGAAAAATGACTTCTAGAAACTAAGTGAAGTATTAAGAGACATGAGAATGTTCATTTAAAAAAAAAAAATTGCTAAATTTCTATAATATCGCGCCTCTTATCGGGCAAAACTTTCTGAAGAAGTGGAGAATTCAAAACTAACATGTTGAAAATGTTGAAAACAAGAGAAGCAGCGGTAACCTACTTAAAGTTCTTGCGATGGTAGAACGGTAGAACAAGGACAAAAAGAAGGTAACGTGTCAGCAGTTACCTAGAGCAACAAAAGAGAGGAAGTTGTGGATGGCCATGATTACCGCTGTAAATCGACTGAGAAACTAGCAGATATGACATCGAGGAATACGGTGTTATTAAAAATGGTAGACGGAAAGAAAAAGGGATGAAAAAAAGGGCCGAAAAAAATTGAGGTGAAATTGGAAAAATTGTGAACGCTAACAAAACTGATGCCGAAAAAAAAAAATGAAACGAGAAACGAAAGAAATCATTCAGTATCAGAGTCTGAAAATGCTGAGGACGCTTCAGAGAATGAAAATATCGCCATAATTGGTCGTGTGGTAAATCGCATCGACTCACGATTTTGCGGCCCGACGCTTACATCTAACGTCTAAAATATGTGGCTACGACCCAGAACGGCGTCATGGAACCGACGAAGCGGGCCAGATAGGCTATGGCAGCCGCGAATCATATAAGCTGAAGTGAATTATAAATGACAAAGCGTCGTGTCAGTTAGCATTGTTAGCTTATTACGGAGCATTTTCAGTGGGGGATTGTGATTTCCTATTTTCGTTGTTGCTCTTACTGGTGCTGTTTTGAATTGACTGTTATTGTTGTGGTTGGCTGTGAGAGCGGCGTTGGTGGAGTTTGTTTATGAGGGTGTCTGTTTATGCAAGATGGCCAGGTTTCTCTATGAATCGGTCAACAATGTGTGCAAGGCAAAGCGTCAAGTGATTATATCGAGGGAGATGCATTTTTGAAATACTTCCGAAATGAGTAGCAGTTTCGTCTTGCGTTTTTTCAAAATGTAAGTTACGATATACGTAAAAGCCTCTCTTGCTTTCTCCATCTCCCTCAATATATATATATATATATATATATATATATATATACAAACATCTCTTGTTTGTATACAAATAACTTACATTACACTTACATGAGCACACGCACACAAACACATAGATTTATATTACTAATGTTTACCTTATATAAGGCCCAAGAAACACTCTAGATAGAGGGCCATTAAAGGATTATATTATGTGAGCGGTAAGAATAAGAGTAAGAGGCACAATTTATGAGGATATGTAGGATGGATAAAGGATAAAGGTTAATCCTAGACTTGGACAGGTTCAGATTAAAGTAGCCGTGGAAGCATCTGCTTGGGGGTTGATTTCTCAAGGTAGTATATCGTGGGAAAAGAGCAGTACTAGTGAAACTTACTTCTCACTAATGGAATATGAATGGAATGTTGCTCTTCAGTGCACTTGGCATGGCTTATCTTAGTTGTAAATGTTACAATTGGTGGGGACTAAAGTAGATAGATAGATAGATAGATAGATAGATAGATAGATAGATAGATAGATAGATAGATATGAACTTTGTGAATAAACTTTATGATAGATATGAACACTGTGATAAATAGA
>CAHIKZ030002301.1:1542500-1570000 GCA_903632075.3 Acanthosepion pharaonis | reverse complement strand
AAAGTAACATCAGCGAGACGAGTTCAAATTCCGTCCTTGTCTGTTGCGTTCACTTTCGCATTGATGTCCTTGAGAAAAGTATGAATCCATAGGTAAGGGTTAAACAGTACAGTAGTGTGAGCTCCCTAGACCTGGATGGCAGTCAATCTAAGACGATAGTGATTCAAAATGGCGGAGGAACAGCTCTTATTATTACCTCTTATATTATTTTTATTATTATTACTTTTATCCTTATTATATTCTTTTCTTTTCAGGACGTAGGCGATCACGGCTCTCCACCTCCTCCTATCCCTTGCAGCTCTCAGCAATTTCCTTCCCTCTGCTTCCTCCCCCAGACCCCGTTTTGTCATACACTTGTTTAAGTCTGTCAGGTATTTCACGCATTTTTCTCTTGTCTCTCATTCCCTCTATTCGATCTGTGAGTATCAAATTCTCCAGGTCCTCCTTCCTTATGCGTCCCAGAAACTTCTGCTTCCTCTTCCTGATATAAAGTATAAAACCTCCTCCTTGTTTGCAACCTCTCTAAGACCACATCGTTACTCACACACTCAGTCCATGATATCCTTAGCATCCTTCTGTAGAACCACATCTCCGTCGCCTCGGGTCTCTGCTTCATCTTTCAGGAAATCGTTCAACATTCGCTGCCGTAAAGAAGGACTGATGTCACGTAACAGTTCAGTTTGAAAAGAATTATATTATGTTATTACACTTTATTATTACTTTTTATCATTATTATATGGCATTATTTTTATTATTATTACACTTTTATTATTGCTTTTTATCATCATTATATGGCATTATTTTTATTATTATTACAATTTTATTATTACTTTTTATCATTATATGGCATTATTTTAATTATTATTACAATTTATTATTATTATTATCATTATATGACATTATTTTTATTACACTTTTATTATTACTTTTTTTTTCCATCATTATATGACATTATTTTATTATTATTACACTTTTGTTATTACTTTTTATAATTATTATATGGCATTATTATTATTATTATTACAATTTATTATTATTTTTATCATTATATGAAATTATTTTTTATTATTATTACACTTTTTTATTATTACTTTTTATTATCATTATATGACATTATTTTCATTATTATTACACTTTTAGTATTACATTTTATCATCATTATATGACATTATTTTTATTATTATTACTCTTTGTGACGGTTACACACCTGGCCCAGGGTCGAATCCCTTGGTTACGGCGCCAACTGTGACGTCGCTCCTCCTGGTCGCTCCTCCTGGTTCCAAGCGTGCCGCTCCAACCCCTTGGTTGGATGATCACCAGCCTCGCCTTTCCCAACTCGCTTCTAATACCTGGTTACTGAAGCAACTGTACTGATCTCCGGTCTGTCTACCCACGTTGTGTTTAGATCTTAGACAGACAGGACCAGCAGGGATTGGGGCCGATACAAGTTGAGTCCGACGGGGTGGCAAAACACAAGTAAAAGAAAAAAAAAACTCACGAGACAAAAAATTACTGATAAAAAGGGTGACAACCTTTTATATCTAATGTCCGTTACATAAAGAAAAATTGTTCTCAATTCCCGACCCGCTCTGTGGACTATGGCACCAAGCTTCTATCACACAACCTAAAAGATTTCGAATTGCCTACTCTTTAGAATTGTGTATGTCGGAGTGTGGTTTAGTTCGACACTGGGGCTAATTTCTATCGATCATTCGCAGTTGATTCTTCTCTTCGACTTGAGTTGTATTTCTTCTTCTTCGTCGACTAAGATAGAACTTCTCTTGTCTTCGACTTGGCTGCAACTTCTCTTGTCTTCGACTTGGCTGCAACTTCTCTGCGGCTTTCGAGTAATCTTCTTCTTCGTCTGCTTGGGCTGGAAGTTCTCTTGTCTTCGACTTGGGCTGGAAGGATTTCTTGCCGCAACTCAGCCGCAACTCTCTGTCGTCCGAGGTGATCTCTTCTCGCTGCCGTCCGGGGCTGAACTCTGCCGTAACTCTGCCACAACTCTTGCTGCCTGTCTGGCCTGCAATTCTTCTTCTTGTCTGCCTACAATTCTTCGGCCTGTCTGGCCTGCAGCTCTTCTTCTCATCTTCGACTTGGCTGTAACTTCTCTGCGGCTTTCGAGCAATCTTCTTCTTCTTCGACTTGGCTGCAACTTCTCTGAGGCTTGCGAGCAATCTTCTTCTTCTTCGATTTGGGCTGGAAGGATTTCTTGTCTGAGGATTCTCTTGCCCGCAAAGGGGCGAGTGAATCGGGCCCGATGCCCGCGTTCAGGCTCTTTCCCTGCCCGCGGTCCAGCTGCAACTCCACTCCAACTCAACTGATTTCTGTCGACTGGGGTCCTGCTTTTATTGACGCCGCAGCAAACCGGGGTGGGTCTGTCGGCGTCAGGGGTTTCTCAATAATTCCAATAGCTGCCTTATTTCTGTCTTCTCATTATCGCTATTGTTTTCACCCCTACTTCCTCACAGTGCCCTTGGTGGGGAGGCGCACACCCATCTTTCCCGGTCCCTCGTATGTCAGGTGACCGCTCTCGACCAATGATTCCTGATCGAGCACTTCTTTCTCTTCCTTTCCGCAGATCACGTGACCGTTTCCGACCAATTGTTATTGATCGAGCATCCTTTCTCCTATTTTCGGGCGTGGTTACATCGTTCTTGTTTTTAAAAAAAACAAAATCTAATTTGGCCTTTTTTCGCACGTACGAAAAATGATAATCTTGGCTTTTTCTCACCTGGGCTCTGTCAAAACAGCCCGCCGCTAATTAGATGTGACTTCAGGGAAGAATATTGGCGCCATCTGTGAGCTGAGACAATCGTTTTTTCACCTCTTGTTTTTGTCAGACCCGACAGTCAGAAAATCTTAATTATCTACATTGAAAATGTCCCCACTTTGTTATCATGGGTTTCCAATTCTTAATAGGTCAGAATCTGTATATAGTTCCACCGGTCACACCCTCAACCCAAAAGACACTTTTTCTCCGATAAAAAAAATTTCGTTTCTATTGTTCTAAAAAGAATTTCCCTTTCTCCAATTTGACAATGAGTCTTTCCACGCAAAAGTAGGCTAGGTGCTTTGACCGATTTTCTTATCAATTGCCAAAACACTGTCATCAAGCCTGGTTCTTTTTCTCCCTCTTAATGATTTTTCATTTCAAATAACAATTCTCTATTGTCCTTTAAAATTCGGCCACACGCAGGCCAAGATATCTTTCTGACACTTATCTTCGCTTATGACTGGGTCATGCATCATCCAACTCTCTTTCTTTCTTTTTTTTCTTTTTCTTCCTCTTTCTTTTCTTTTTCTTTTAGGATCGTCTAAGTACAATCTTAGTGAATTATTTTCAACTCAATTATTTTCCGTTAAAAAAAAAATCAACAACCTGTTTAGTAAACCGTGTAAAAAAAAAATTAAATCATATTTCTATGAATATTTCTAATAATGCAAGGTGCCACACTTTTATTATTACTTTTTATCATTATTATATGACATTGTTTTTATTATTATTACAGTTTATTATTATTCTTATTATATGACATTATTTTTATTATTATTACACTTTTATTATTACTTTTTATCATTATTATATGACATTATTATTATTACACTTTTATTACTTTTTATAATTATTATATGGCATTATTTTTATTATTATTACTCTTTATTATTATTTTTATCCTTATATGGCATTATTTTTATTATTATTACACTTTTTTTATTACTTTTTATCATTATTATATGGCATTATTTTATTATTATTACAGTTTATTATTATTCTTATGATTATATGAAATTATTTTTATTATTATTACACTTTTATTATTACTTTTTGTCATTATTATATGACATTATTTTTATTATTAAACTTTTATTACTTTTTGTTATTATATTATGTTCATTATAATTAAACTTTTGTTATTACTTTTTATTATTATTATATTATTACACTCTTATTATTACTTTGTATTATGATATTCTAGTATTATTGTACTTTTATTATTACTTTTATCACTATTTTGTAATCTAGGGAAGGTTACTGAATAGAATAATCACACGAAGGTTGGTAATGAACGAAAATACTTAAGACAAGAACAACACATATAAGATTCACCAGCGGCGCGTAGAAGTGCGTCAAGTGAATTTCACAATCGGCCGACATTTGAACTCGGTTCGGCGACTTCACTTTCGGCGCCAATAATTGATGCTCTACAGGTACGTTGAATAAACTTCTAGAAAAATTCCCGGTGGAACGGTTATTTGAAACAGCGCGATACGAAAAATTTCAGTCATATCATGTCTATTCAAGACTGCACATGGATTTGGTAAAAACAAACTCATTTTTATTCCACTGAGCAAATTGTTCTTGGGAGGCTGAAAATAAAGTAGATATCGATACGTTTTTGGAGAATGCTAATTATGATACAAGGCTATATTCATGGATCGAAAGTTAGAAAACCTATGTCTCATATTTTGTGTAAGTAAATACATCCGTTTTGGACAACGTTATTTTGATACAAGGCTATATTCATTGAGCGTCAATTAGAAAGGCCATAGCTCGTGGTTTGCGCAAGTAGATGCTGCAAGTCAAATGCTATATTGGCACAATTCCCGTCAGCGAATGATGAGTATTCAAAGTACCTTTCAACTCTCGTTCCATCTGCGTTAGAATTTTGCCATTCCAAAGCTGTTTGTATACAGGCGTGGTATTTTTGTTCTAACCTGTGGGGGCGTCTGTGGTCCATAGTAATTTTCTGCTAAGAAGTTATTCGTGTGTTTACAATAGATGAAACTTGTTTCCCTTCAGCGATATAAATCTTTATCTCATAGTGACTACAGGTGCCAGAATAGGATGAGGAATTATGGGGGGAGGGAGCTTGCAGATGGGGGTCGGCTGGGGTTGTGCGCGGTGGTCTCGCCAAATTAAGAACATGTCATATTTGACATAAATTCCAATATACTTTCCTGTAAAAGACGTTCACGCGCGCGGTAATAATCACACAGAGAGCAACGGTTCTGCTTTGCTTACAATGTTCGAGTTGAGATTAGCCGAGGTTTGATTCTGAAGAATTTTTTTTTTTTTTTAGCGTCTCGGAAATTGAGCCAACATTTCTCAGTGCCAATAGTCTTTTTACATCAATTTATCCTTGAGGCTCGCAGAATACGGAATTACATAGCATAGATCAAATCAACAAATTTCAGTTTAAGTTTTCCGTTAGTCAACCCCCACAAAAATATTATATTCTACTAGTGTTATAGTGGAACACACCTATTCTATAGTTAATAGACTCTCCCACCTATAATAAGTAGGAGCAGTAAGAGTAACGAGGGAGTGGCTCAGTGAGTTGGTCAGTCAGTCGATGTCGGACGGCCGTTTGTCGGATACTAAAGTATCAGCGACCCCAACTAGATTTCTCTGCGTCATTAACTATTATATCAAGTTCCTAACGTTTTGTACGTCGAAACTATTTTAGGACCGACTTAGTACAAATACATGCCTCCACTGTGAAACCACTCTACAACAACTAGCGAGTCAGAACTGAAAAAAAAAAAAAACTATATTTTAAGGTAACTTCCGGTGACAAGGTCCTCGTCATGCGTTGCTAGTGTAAAGCATATCGGCGTGGAATCGGCGTACCGAGTTCTAATTCTTGTCTGTTTTCATTTTCGATTCTCAGTAGTGGATGCGCACTTCAGATGAGTCCCAAATAGGACGAAACGTCATCCCCCCCCCCCAGTGCTTTCTGCATTCTATTGAGGATTCTTCTAGAACCGATGAATTATTATAAATAATTATTCAAATTCCCCCAAAATTTCTATCACCAAAAGATAGAAAGCTACCGGACACGTTGCTAGAGCTGACATTTAAGACTCATGAGCAAAGACATGAAAAACCCTAGGCTAAGAGAAGTACGTCTGCTGGTAGCAGATCAATTGAGACTCATGACGAAAGAGACTAGAAGCTAATAGAGCTAGGTCTGCTCCTGGCAGGGCAGTTGAGGCACACAAGGAAAGATACGAAAGACTAGAATATAATAGAATATAATAGAGCTAGTCGTGCCGCTACCAGGGTAGGAGAGACTCCTGAGCAAAGATACGAAAGGCTAGAAGCTAATAGAGCTAGGTGTGCTGGTAGCAGGGTAGGAGAAACTCCTGAGCAGAAAGACGAAAAACTAGAAGCTACTAGAGCTAGGTCTGTTACTAGCAGATCAGTTGAGACTTGTGAGGGGAGAGACGTAAAACTATAAGCTGATAGAGCTAGGTCTGCTGGTAGCAGGGCAGGAGAGACTCCTGAGCAAAGATACGGAAGACTGGAAGCTAATAGAGCTAGATCTGCTGCTATCACCAAAATTCTGAAGAAAAAGTCTTACACAACAAATTCTTTTAGTCAGAAATTGTCTAAAGCAAAAATTCAGTCTCCGACCAAATAATAATCGTTCATACGACTCTTTCACGGTTCTAGTCAAGTGAAACTGAAAGATTTGCTATTTATCTCGTCATCTGCACAGGTTGACTGGCACTTTGATAGTTAACGTCTCAAAAATACTCATCATAGAAAAGAGTTTATCAACTTGTAGCAGATTAAGTGTTAAATGCCGTGTGGATGACTACGTCTTGTCGGTGATGAATTATTTTCCACTCTTCAACACTTTTCCCACAGACAAAATGTTGTTAGCCTATCGCAATCTTCTCGCTATGTCTATAGCAAACAATATATAAATTTTTATATATCAGAACGATTTTAGAACATCCATGCTTTCCAAAAGGTAAGCAGGGTATTAAGAAACAGAAAAACTTCGTCAGAAACAAAGAAAAGAGTACTGAAATGTTATGTGATATCTGTCTTGCTATATGGTAGTGAATGCTGGAAAATCTCCTCAAAGATTACGGAGAGACTTGAAGCAACAGAAATGCGTTTTTACAGAAGGGGGCCTAGGTACAATGAACTGAATATATGTGCACCGACGAAGTTCTAGAGAAAATAAAACACAAAGGAATCTTAACATCAGGAGACATAATGAGAAGAGAGGGCTTGAAAAATCAAATACTCACATGGCAGATTGAAGGCAAGGGGTATAGAGGAAAACAACGCATAACATACTTAGTGACCAAAAAATTCTTACAATCGAAAAAATAATTTCTGGCTTTAAATAACCTGCAAAAGATTGATAAGCCGTAAAAAACAAATGAATCAATGAAATAAAGACATCGGTTCTAAATTCCCTAAAGATCACCCGGTTTTTTCATTGACTGATTTGTTTTTTACGGCTTATCAACCCTTTTCAGTTTATTTAATGCCAGAGAATATTTTTAGATTATAAGAAATTGGTGGGGAGATAATAATGATTCACTGATACAAATCCTACTAATTAACCCATAGCCGGAGGGGAAAGAGGCGTGTTCATAGCTTTCCAAAGGATATTTGCGCGTAATTTGATATAACGAACTCGACTGGAATTGGAAAGCGACTCTCCGCTTTCGAATTTCGAGTCATTATCCATTTTACAACTTGCACATTCAAGCTTACAGCACCTGGTATTCCCAAACGGTCACCATTCTAGGTACTGACCTGGCTCGACGTTGCTTAACTCGGATCGACAAGCAGCTGATGAAAACCGGAGGACACAACGGTCGAAACGTTGTGATAACAACAGCAAAGATGAGGACGGTGGTCCGAGTGTAAATAATGTAAGAGTTTTTATTTGCATATTTTGCAAGTATATAAATGTAGTGTGGCTTGAGGAAAACTGTTGGGCACCTGGTTTTTCCAGGGTTCGAACCTCAGCTTCTAGTCAGGAACTGCACAAACTGTGCAGTGCTGAAACAGCTTTATTGGCGCAGTGGATTGCAGAAGATTGGCCTCTGGCCTAGACATTTGCTCATAGGCTTTAACTTTTCAAGTAATGGAGAGTGTTTATCTCGATCAAAGAGAACCAGATGTTGCTTTGGCATGATTGAATTATTGGAATTCAAGACAATGGTATTTAATAATTGGCTCACCACACCTCACTCAAACCTCGCACAAAGGCCATTGTTTCTTTGTATGCAGCCATAAACAAGAACAGCTTTTCGAAATTTGCCTTAAAATCATCATTAGGTGTATTTTTTATAGGCCAGCTTAGCACATGGATGCAATGTGAGAACCCATTAGCTATCAATAACAATCAAATCCTTCTTAGAACCACGTGAACTGCCGGCAGGGTATCACAAACAAAGAACTGTACTGAATAACAGAAGCAACATAAAATAACGACGCTCAACAACAGTAACAACTAAAATGGATAGTACAATGTAACTAGAAGAGAAAATAGTTATACACAAGGTGAGTGATGTGTCCAAAGCATGCGCACAAGTTGAAAATTATTTATTGTTGTTTTGAATGGATTGAAGTTCCACATTACTTCGGTTAGGAAGGAAAATGCCTTAGATACTAAAACGGTCAATAACAGTTAGTGGACATCAGAATCCTATTTTCCCGGGGAATTATTTGAAGAGAAAGATTTTATAAATTTCAACCAACAAAGGCACTGTCTGTATGGTCAATGAATGCACACACACACACACACACACACACACACACACACACACACACACACACACACACACATATGAATAAATACAAAAGGAAAACCTACATTAGCCGACGCTTTTCGTCCTCTGAAGGACTTTATCAAAGCAAATATTTTGATAAAGTCCCTCACAGGGCGAAACGCAGCGGCTAAGATAAGTTTTCCTTTTGTCTTTATGCATATTGTCCTTTACAAATACACACACACACACACACACACACACACACACACACACACACACACACACACACACACACATATATATATATATATATATATATATATAAAAATTACATTAAAAATTAATTAAATGTCTTGTCTGCCGTATTTAATGAAAGATATTTAAAAGAAAGGTTGCTGCCTATATATATATATATATATATATATATATATATATATATATATATATATATATATATATTTGAATTTGTAGGTCTGATGCATTGGATCGTGATTACGGTTTATGTAATAAATTATAACCAATTTTGTACAATAAAAAACATTAAAGCATTAAAATCTTCAGACACACTGGGTTGTAGATTAATATTCTTTCGTTTTTATTATTATTTCATTTAGATTCTTGGACTAGTTTCGGCCCAAATGACCATCATCAGGAGAAGAAATATTTCTGCTTGCTGGTAGCAGTGAACTACAGAAATGAATGTCTTGATGGAGAAAATGAACTTTTGTCTGTAGTTTTCATTTGTTTTTTTTTTATCTTTTTAACATGAATCTTTTGACATTCGTTGTGTTGGTCAAAGAGTCTCTTTTAAGTTGTTATTTGAGATAAGAACTGGATGGATCCATGCTGCTCTGAATTCCCCTGGTCAGTTTGACAGTTTTATTGGTTCCTGGAGAGGGGGATGTGTCTCTATTAAGTGTGTTATTTGGTTCTTAGGGAGTGAGTGAGTATGATATGTGTAAGCGTGTCTATTGTTGTGGGTGTGTGTTATCATTTGGTTCATTAGGGAATGAGTGAGTATGATGTGTGTAAGTGTGTATGTTTGTGTGGGTGTGTGTATAAGTGTGAGGCCTCAACACCTCCGTAAGCATGTCTGTCTTGTGTGAGTGAGAAATGTGGGTAGGTTTTGATTTGTAGGGTTATATATTGTTAAATTTACGGTTTAGCCCGGCTGGATATTGTATTTTTAAACGTTGTACCCAATTATTTTCATGGGACTCTAAAGTCTTTCTAATGTTATCTGCTCTGAACTTTTCTATTCTCTCAATTATAGTGTCCAGCAGACAACCTCTTGACACAGGACAGCACTTACCTCTTAAAGTCACCTGATGTAGCCCTCCGAGTTGAGTCTGAAGGACTGTGGGAGGATGAATGGAGGCATAACGTCGTCATCACTAATGATCATTCAAAGAACCATGATGTTGACTGGATACAACTCTTTCTGGATCCTCTGCATTCTTCTCAAATTGATACCCAAACACTCTGAAATGTTCTTATTAGATCTCCCGATGCGGTACCCAATTTACCCTCATAACTGTGCAGTCGACAAAATCAAAAAGAAACAATGCGCAAAATTAAAAAATATAACATGGCGATTTGTATATGAGACAATTTGGAAAAACAACTTTTGTTTTGACAAGTTTTGCCGATCAAGACAGGGTTATCAGAAAAGCGAATTTTATTTTAACTAAATTCACATTTAGCGAGAGAGAAGAGTGGTCCATATTAATTATATGAAAATTATTTCTCTCTAACTTTATCGCTTTTTGAAATTAGATTTTATCTGTTTCAATTGAGTTTATATTTATAAAATTTCAATGTTTTCTTAATATTCAAATATTCCTTTCTTGAATTCCGGATGGTTTCACTGACTTTCAACAAGCGTAGATTTTAAACTTTAACGATTCAGCTCTGAAGAATTTTCCTTTCTTTTGTTACACGTTTTGGTTTGGACAAATCGGATTTTGTTAAGTAACGCATTATTCATATTGACAATCTTGTGCGTTTTTTTTTTCTTGACGTTTACGACTCAAATTGTACACACCATGCGAGCTGTACTCAAACATAAATATTTGCTTGTTTTTGTTACGTTTAATGGCTCGGTAGGATAAAACAAGCAGTATGTGATATGTGCGCAGGCTAAAAAAAAATTTTATTGTTGGTTTAGCAAGAATTAACCTAATCGTAATACTGCCGATAATCTTGGAGGCATCATGAAAAAGTCTGTTGAAAATGCCCTCTTGAACTAACCCCAAAATGGTAGCGTTTCCGACGAAGCGAGGAAGTGACAATTTGGGAAGGAATTCAAAGAAATTCAAAGGTGAATAATAAGTGAGACTTTTTGCTCGTTTAAACAACTGTTTGGGTGACTGAAAGTCATTTGAATATATTTCGTCAGGGAAAGCTGGCTAAAGAGGCAAAAGAGAAACAGCATATTTATAGGTGATAATCAAAATCATACCACGTGACCAAAGAAAAAGAAGAAAAAACACAAGAAAAAACAACACCGGGGGGTGGTAAAGATTTATTCAAACGATTGTTTCTCTTTTGCCTCTTTAGCCAGCTTTCCCTGACGATCCGCATAGGTGAAACCTGGGTAGGTATGTCCGGCTCACTAGGTTTATCTATCTATCTACCTATCTATCTATCTATCTATCTATCTATATATATATATATATATATATATATATATAGAGAGAGAGAGAGAGAGAGAGAGATTCATGTTTCGCTGAATAATCTACACATATTACGGCGTTTTTCTTGATATGACTTATAACAACACTAAGAAATTGATCCGTGAAATTAAGAGGATTAAAATAAAAATAAACAGACATAATATGTCCAGATAATTCAACGAAACATGCCTGAATAAATATATATATATATATATATATATATATATATATATATATATATATATATATATATATAGTTTATTCAAATTTAGGTAATCCGTATGGGTAGAACTGAGGAGGATGATATCCAGAGAGCTCAATGTAAAATTCAGAGCATATATATTTGAATAAAAGACAGACCACGTTAAGATTCCATGTAATAAGCTATTTCACCATAACCCCTTTAACAGGGTTCTGGATCATCAGACTTTACTTCCAAAAGCTGAAATGAAAAATGAAAAGAAATTCCCACGTTTTTTACGGACCTCATCAAGTATACGCAAAGTTAACGAAGTGAGAAAGTGAGGTGGGAGAGGATATGAGTGTGTCATATGTATCATTTTAGTTTCCTATTTTAACCCCAGTGTGTCGGCTGGATGTTGCTCAAATCTAACGCGTCTCGTCTCTAGATAAAGGTGGTTAAGGGGTGGGCGATAAGGGCTACAACAGCCCCAATAAATTACACGACAGGTTTCATTCAAATTCCTAGGCGCTGTCAGTTCGCGTTACTTTAACTTACATATTTGGGAGGTTACAGTTTGATAAATAGCTAAAATTTTAAAAACAATCTTCGAAGAAATTAATTTGAAAATTCGGTGGAGTTTTGGGTATCTCTTATGAAGCAGTCGATTGGAAAGATCTATAGACAGAACATTGAAAGAGTAATATTATTCTCCACTTTATTTGTGGTGTTAGGCCACTCTCCAATAAAAACCAATAATGATTTGATAGGGCTGTCTGGTTTCTTTTACATTTATTTTTGAAGGATTGGCGATGGTTGTATAGTATGGCGATTGGTTGCATCGCCAATCCTTCACACTGAGACACCTGTTGATATGTACATGTATATGTTTTTATACGGAAAAAGAAACATACCGTTTTTTTTGTTTTTTTTTGTGAGTGTGGAGATGTACAATTAGTTAGGTACTTATATGTTTTGCCATAAATATGAAAGATCGGGTAATATTATATGTGTAAAGACATAGATAATGTAATTAAATACTGAGATAGTCTTCGAACGCAGGCATAAGTGGATGCACAGATGGACATGAGAATAGGGACAAATACGTGGGTAGAGATATATGTAAGTGCAAATTAACGTATGTGGGTATATAGATATTCTGCAGATTGCGTATGCATGTATGTGTGTGTGTATATATATGTATGTACGTATGCATATATGGGTGTGTGTATGTATGTGTATATGTGTATACGTATGGATGTGTAGATATATATATGTGCGTATGATTATATATGGGTATACAGATGTCCTTGTGTATATATATATATATATATATATATATATATATATATATATATATATATAAGTATAAGTATACATGGAGACAAGTATGGAGACATGTGGATGTGCGTTCTCTCTGCAGGTGTATATGAGTAAAGATGGAAATATACATATATCGTTTCGTGGGAATGTGTGTGTAGGTGTATATAGGAACTCATAGGCATATAAAGACGATATAGGTATGTGGTTACAAATAGGGGGTTAAGACATGTGTAGATAAGAAAATATAAAAGAGGGGCCTAAAAACAACCACGAGTTTACTTAATGAACAAAAAAGCTTTAGTGGAAAAAGTACTAAATATAAATCGGATTACTCTTTCAATGTTCTGTCTATAGATCTTTCCAATCGACTGCTTCATAAGAGATACCCAAAACTCCACCGAATTTTCAAATTAATTTCTTCGAAGATTGTTTTTAAAATTTTAGCTATTTATCAAACTGTAACCTCCCAAATATGTAAGTTAAAGTAACGCGAACTGACAGCGCCTAGGAATTTGAATGAAACCTGTCGTGTAATTTATTGGGGCTGTTGTAGCCCTTATCGCCCACCCCTTAACCACCTTTATCTAGAGACGAGACGCGTTAGATTTGAGCAACATCCAGCCGACACACTGGGGTTAAAATAGGAAACTAAAATGATACATATGACACACTCATATCCTCTCTCCCACCTCACTTTCTCACTTCGTTAACTTTGCGTATACTTGATGAGGTCCGTAAAAAACGTGGGAATTTCTTTTCATTTTTCATTTCAGCTTTTGGAAGTAAAGTCTGATGATCCAGAACCCTGTTAAAGGGGTTATGGTGAAATAGCTTATTACATGGAATCTTAACGTGGTCTGTCTTTTATTCAAATATATATATATATATATATATATATATAATTATTTATTCGAAAATTATGACGTAAATATGTTATAAAATCACAACAAAAATAGCCATTTTATTTCAAAACTTCTTATCAATCGTTGAATCCAGAAGTGTTGAAACAAAATAGTTATTCTTGTAGTGATTTTATAACATATTTATGTTATAATTTTCGAATAAATAATTATATTTGCTCTATTCTGTATTGAGCACTCTTTTAAGAATAGTATTTTTTGGTTATTGGAATTTATTCCGTATACACCAATCCTATACTTGTGTGTATATATATATATATATATATATATATATATATATATATTTTAAAGGTATGCTATATGTTATTATGGTGAAACACACCTATTCTATAGTTAATAGACACTCCCACATGATATAAGTAGGAGTAGTAAGAGAAACGAGGGTCAGTCGATGTCGGATGACAGTAGTCGACAGTTAGTCGAATACGAAAGTAGTCAGCGATCGCAACAAGATTACTCTGCGTAATACCTATTATATCAAGTTTCTAACGTTTTGTACGTCGAACCTATTTTAGGACCGATTTAGTACAAATACAAGCCTCCACTTCGAAATAACACCACAACACTTTATTTATGGTATCAATATTAAAGATAAAGCGTATATAAATATAAAAGTAAACATTGAGGTAAAACATTCATGCGACAGACACATGTTTAAACGTTTTATAATGTTTAAAAGCAATCATCAGGCTATGATTGCGTTTAGCATGAAACAGTCTGATATATATATATATATATATATATATATATATATACCGGATGTAACAACAAAATTGTCCAAATCGTGTAACAGCAAAATTGTCCAAATCGTGTAACAGCAAAATTGTCCAATTGTTAGAATAAGCTCTGAACAGTTGTATCTTTGAAATTATTAATGATATCTTACTAGAATTCCCGAGGTTTTTATAACGCTAGAATGTATACTTACTCTCCAAGAAGAAGACTGAAGAATCGTGTTGAAATCGATCATAGATGAAAATGCATTTTCATCAATAATTAATCATAGCTAAGGATCAAGTACGTTTATTCGAGATGATCTTCGCCCTCTCTAAACTTCTAATTTTCTATCATGGAGTAACAAGGTGCCACACAGGTTTCACGTACGATTTCATTATCAAGTCTTTGTTCACTGCTCTTTCATATGCCAAGCGTCTTATGAAATGAGTTGGATCTTTTCTAATTGATCTCTTTATCTCTTAGTTGAAATGATGATCCCTCTTTCTGTTGTGACCTCTTGATTCAGTTTTCCTCGCTACAGTTCCCTCTTTTTAATTATCATTCTCTTGATGGTTCTTGAATGGTCTTTGAAGAAGGAAGCCAGAACATGAATTTTTATACCATTGCTGAAGGCCTCAATTATGTTTTTCCCCTCACCATTGCTCAGTTAAGGAGACAGTGGGTTTGACACAAAACGATTTTAAACTGTTCTTTTTTTTTAGATGAATAACTCAAAATGTTTTTCTGTGAATCTTCCGAAAAATGGTGTTAACATGGCTAAACATTTTATCTGAAAACCTGGAAAAAAGAAACTCAATTACTTTAGTGTTTTTTTTTTTTTTTTGCTGTTTTTTTTTTAGATATTAAACATTTTGTGGGATGGATAATTATGCTGTTACACGATTTGAACAATTTTGCTGTTACATCAGGTGTATATATAGGCTGATAGCAAATCTTTCATTTGGTATCGGTACTAGCCTGGCTGGTTTGTTCTGCTGATATAAAATGAAAACAGAAAAAGTTTAGCCTTATGCGAATTTATGAAAGATCTATAAATGACTACTGGATTCGAAAGACTTAATATTTGTATGTAGAAAGATAAGTTTACATTATTCCTTTATATACAATATTCTTTTTAGATTTATTCTCAAGTAATGCTGAATTACAACGATTTCCTAAAAGGACAGAGATGTCTTTTCGGGTTCTGTGTAGATAGAAGAATTTTCGGAGATGAAACGATTTTGTTACATATGTGACGTCCGAGACACCGTAATTGATTGCCTCCAATGAATAGCTAAACCATCGATAATGACTTATGTATTATCTCGTATATTTTTCATTGTCTCGAAAACTAATTTCCCGCCTGACTGCTCGCGAAAATCTACAGATTCCAGTATCCGCTAATAATTTCTATCTGAGGTGTGACCGTAAATAGGCAACGATGCGCAAGTTTCAAACTCCAGAGTGGAATCGTCGTCTTATCATGTGCTGTGTCCGCTAACGGAGTAGACGATTATGGCACACCACAACTTCCTATCTCTTAGGAAGGCTTATCTTCTTACTATCTCTCTTAATCCCATGTTCTAAAATACGTTTAAACTAGCTGGGTACGCATCGTATTTGTTATTTCCCTCTGCCCTTCCTTCCTTCTATGTGTCCTTTGAGTGTCATATTCTCCAAGCCCTATTTTCTCATTATGTGTTGTAGACATTTCAAATGTCTATTTCTGATTCTAGGCATAAGTGTCCTTCTTGTTTTCCAATTTCCACACAACTAACGCTAACATGCTCTGTCCACGGTATTCCCACCATGCTTCTGTAAAACCATATCTCTGTTGTCTCAGGTCGCCACTTCATATGCGAGGAAATTGTCCAGTATTCACCGCCATGTAGGAGGATTGATTTTACATAGCAATTCAGCAATTTTTCTTTGTTTCTGTTTCTTCAAGTCTTTTCTTCATCTGTGAGGAAATTGTCCAGCATTCACGTCTATATAGGAGGATTGATTTTACATAGCTGTTTACTGTTTTCCTACTTTCTAACGAAATTTTCCTGTTTCTAAATACTTTGTTTACAAATTGGTGAGCCACTCTTGCTATTCCAATGCACCTTAGAATTTCGATGTCCCATTTTCCGCTGTCTGTTAAAACACTCCTCTGTACTTGCTTGATTTTCATATCTCCATTTCGTAGCGCGCGCAAATTAACTTTATTATGTTTTATTGGTTTAATGGAAAATTATAAAGCTAATTCTAATTTCAATATTATCATATATTTTTTTCAGCATTTCACTACAAGCAAAGCGGAAGTGCCACTACCACGCAAGAGTTTATAGAGAAGAGAGTGAAAGTAAGAGTAAAAAGGGGTGTTTGAGAAATAGATAAAGAGGAAGATGGAGATGGAGATCAAGGCATCAGAGGATGTCGATTGACATTACATTTCAATTTTTGAAGATCATAGTTATCATGGAAGCAAATAAGAGGAAGGGAGTTCCACTGTCAGGAAGTGCGAGAGAAGAAGCTGTTGGACTAGAAGTGGCGGATATATTTAACTGTTTCGACAGTAAAAGGGTGAGACTGAGATGCCAACCTAGCAGCACGCTTAAATTATTGCAGTTGGAGTACCAGTGAAAATAGACCGTCACAGCAGTTGCCATGAAAATATTACACCGCATATTAATTTTTGGATTTTGTCAAGGACCTCGATATGAATAGCGGGGTCACCAGACCATATATGCCAACAGTATTCAATGCAAGGACGAATGGTTGATTTACAGACTGGAAGGCTGGACTCAGGCGAGAAAAACCTTCTGGCGCGACACAAAGAACCAAATTTCCTTGCGGTAGATGTAGCTATTGATTCAATGTATTTGTTCCACCTCGGGTGAGTGGAAAACGCGAGACAAGGAGAAATCGCAGATTTTAAACTTCATAAAATAGCTTCTGAGCACCAATAAAATCAATTATGTGTAATAAGACTTGAATTCAAATCCAAATTCACGGCCTTCTCACACCTGTTGGAGCAACCCATCCCTAGTTGACTATATGTTCAGGGATGTCGCCGTACTCAGCACGCTTGAGGCTATTTAATCTATAGAACCCAGTTTTTGAATTGAGAGTTGTCTTTCTCTTAGATTGTAATGACATTAAAGATAGTATCAGCAGCAGCTCTAAAATAAAATTCATATCAGCAGCTGCTCTCGAATATAAAAACACGTGAACCGTGAAGTAACTCTCTTTTCCTTTCCGGAGTTTTCCTTCTTTCGAACTGGGTTATTTTGATTGTGTAGCATGGTGCAGAATCCCGTAGCCAGTCATAGGGACTTCCAGCAGCCACTTCCTTGATCCAGGGCAGCACTACCTCCTCAAGGCATTTGATGGTGGCCTCCATGTTGATTTTGAAGACCTGTGGGAAGATGAATGGAGGCATAAGGTCGCCATTACTAGTGATCGCTCCGTTAGAATCATCTCTTTCCAAATCCTCTGTACTGTCCTCAGATTGACACATGTAGTGACATTAAAGATATTATCAGCAGCAGATCTCGAATACAAAAATACGTGAAATCTAAAGTAAATTTCTCTTTCCGGGTTTCTTTCTCTTTCAAACTTCCGACATGAACTTTCCACGCTGAATCTAAAAGGGCTGTAAAACGCTTCGCCCATGAAACACACCAACAAAGTAAGTTCCCGTTATATTCATAAACATTTCTTTGTGTATACAATTTATGTCTAACAAAAGAAACTCTTGTTTCAAACTTTGCTTTTGTTAATTTTGTTTTAATAAATGTTTTGTTTGCATTGCAAATCAATTGGTCTGTTATTTTGTGCATCTACTCTTCTTGACCACCTTTATTTCATGTACTATAAAATGTTCCCGTAAGAAACCCTACGCATTTAATTATTAAAGTAGTTAACCACTAAACTATGTTTACTCATTGCTGGAAGAAGACATGGATTCATACAAAGGTTATTTACACAAATGAATGTAACGAACGCCACTGGAACTCGAACTCAGTTCTCTGATTCTTCCATCCGAGCCACCATCTATTACTCCATAGTACCTTCTTCAGACTTGAATATATTTAGTTTAATAATTACCTTAAGGGTTCTGTGTAATGAATTCGCTGTGAATTTCTAAGGATTTTTACAGAATGAAATGCAATTAGATATTGCTGAATACTAATTTATAAGTTAAATAATATATTGTGCCAATCTTCAAATGGATTACGGCTTTAAAATCCTTGATTCTACCAGTGCTCAAACATCAAATACAACTCACTATCTTATCTACAATATGACTCAGGTAGATTTTTTTTTTTCAAAAGGTTTCTACTTGTTTCCATGTGCGGCTAGCTTAACAGTTATCAACGTAGAAAGTGAAAGTGGCGAGGCGAGTTCAATACTCGTCTATCCTGTTACGTTCACTTTAGTACTAATGGAAAGACATGAACCCATCTTTTCTCTCCCCCCCCCGCCTCACAGCTATCGGTCAAATAGCATAACAGACTGAACTTTGTAAACTTGGGTGACAGCCAATTCCGGAGAAAGGCTATTCTGAATTGAAAACTGTTCAGAAGGCAACGGGAAACCACTCCACCATTAGTCACAATAAATTAAGACAACTCACTCACAGATAATAAAGGAAAGGTATCTGTGAAGAGTAATGATCGCCTACATCATATAGGCGGCCATTGCATTAAAAATATCTACAAAGCTACAAGTGTGAGGTGTCTAGTGGATATCCAAAATCATACAACATGTATCGACTGCTAGTCGGTTCAATAGATTGGTTGCAATATAACAGTGAATCATTAAGAAATATGAGGCTCGGTAAAGAATTTGAAGGGACGCAATTCGGTAAGTTCACCCCAAGCAAGGCTGCAAAGCCACTAAGTCACAAGAGGTTAGTGGGTGTTTAAGAATTAGAAAACAGATACATTACTAAGGAGCGGTAACAAAAGAAGAGTAATCACGTGACAGCAGATATCGATTGACATTGCATTTAAATTTTTGAAGGTTAAAGTTGACTGGAAACCATGGAGCAGGAAGAGAGTTCCACAAGCAAAAATTGTGAGAAAAGAAACTGTTAGCAAAGACCTTATGGTCACATCTAGCCAATATAACCGTCACGGAAGCGACATGTCTGATTGCAACAGACGTCTCTTTGTCCCTGCTCGTAATGAGTGCAAGCGTGTCCTTATGTGAAGCAAAGTTACTATTTGCTAATAGAATGAAACAACGTATTGCATCTCGCAAGTTTGTTTCTAAAGATTATCGGCGGCTCTGCAAGAGTGTTCTGAGCAACAGCAAATTCACAATCCCTCCTCTATCCAATCAATTCAAAGACCTAACTTCGTCAGCTGATAAAGCCGAATGCTTTACTCGGAAATTCTCATCCAACTCAACACTCGACTCATCCGGAGTACCCACACCTGATTTTCCTCCTAGGACTAAGGCTCTATTGAGTGAGATGAGCATAACCCCGTCGATGGTATTGAACATCATCTCTAAATTAGACTCGCATAAAGCAAGTGGGGGTGACGGGATAACAGCCGTAGTCCTAAAGAAATGTGCTCCTGAGATAGCTCCAGTTCTCTCCAAACTTTGTAACTATTGCCTTACTGACTTTTTCCTGCTGGAAGTCCTCATTTGTTGTTCCTGTTTTTTAAGATCTCTGGTGACCCTTCTGACCCACCTAACTACCGTCCTATCAGTCTCCTACTACTCTTTAAGGCTTTAATCGATGCCAAAGTGGTTAAACACCTTACATCCCATCTCTCTGACAAACAATATGGTTTCCGCTTTGCCCGGTCGACCGCTAACGTGCTTACGGCCAAAACTGAATTTGCATACCAAGCTCTTGATAATAACGGTGAAACTCGAGCTGTGGCTCTAAATATCTCTAAGGCATTTGATAGGGTTTGGCATGCCGGCCTTTTTCGTAAGCTTCAGGGATACGGTATTAAAAAACGATTATTTGATTTAATCCACTCATTCCTGTCAAACCGTGAAATATAGGTCGTCCTAAACGGGTTCTCTTTCAGTTCCTTTCATACAAACGGCTTAATCCTGGTTCCTACACTTTTTCTGATTTTCATCAACGATCTTCCTGATGCCATCAGTTCTCAAGTAGACATCTACGCAGACGACACTACCATTTACTCCTGTCTCAATAGTAAATCCGGCATTGCCGGCAAAGTTAACTTGGCCGTTGATCTCGAAACTGACCTCCAATCGGTGGTTGACTGGGACAGGAAATGCCTCCAAAATTAAACTGCTCTCATTTACCCACCATAGAGAAACCTCCCTGTCCCCTATCAACATGCCTGATGCTCAACTTCAAAAGAGCGTCGCACTGCGTCTTATTGGTTTCACGTTTCCCATTGACCTGAGGTGGAACAACTACATTGAATCAATAGCTACATCTACTGCAAGGAAAATTGGTTCTCTGTGTCGCGCCAAAAGGTTTTTCCCGCCTGAGTTCCTCCTTCAGATTTACAAATCTACCATTCGTCCTTAAATTGAATACTGTTGCCATATATGGACTGGTGACCCCGCTGTTCATATTGAGATTCTTGACAAAATCCAAAGACGAATATACAATATAATAGGTTCTGACATGGCATCTCGACTACAGCCATTTTCTCACCGACTTGATGTAGCTTTCCTCCATCTTTTCTACAAGTATTTTCACGGCAACTGTTCCGATGAGTTGCTTTCACTGGTACCCAAAGTGCATGAATTTAAGCGCGCTACTAAGTTGGCATCTAGGTCCCACCATTTTACTGTCGAAACAATTAAATGTTACCGCCTCTTCTACTCCAACAGCTTCTTCTCTCGTACTTCCCGACAGTGGAACTCCCTTCCTCTTACTTGCTTCCCTGATAGCTATAATCTTCAAATATTCAAATGTAATGTCAATCGACATCTTCTGATGCCTTGATCTTGATCCCCGTTCTTCACTTTATCCTTTCCTCAAACAACCATCTTTACTCTTATTCTCACTCTCTGTAAGCCCTAACTTGTTAGTGGAACTCCCGCCTTGCTTGGGGTGAGATTCTTGAAAAAACATTGATGAGACCTCATCGCTAGTCTAGTGCTGCGCTTAAATTTATAAAGTCTAGGTACCGTATCGAAAAGCTCATCCGAATAATTACCATGAAAGTATTCATGGAAAAGACAACTTTACGGTGGTAGAAAAGGGACTGAAGTCGAGACGCCAGATCAGGACCAATAATATTGCTGATTTTTTGATTTTATCAAGACTCTCTAGATATATAGCAGGAGCACCGGGCTATATATGGCAGTAATATTGTAAGCATGGGCGACTGATAGACTTATAGATATGCAACGTAGATTCTGGTATTTAGAATTTATTTCGGACGTTAAACGCGACGTTACCGAAAAGTGTCTCATAGAATTAAATATCATCAATGAATCATTGATTGATTTTAAGACTTATCAACTATTTGTAGGTTATTTAAAGCCGAAGCATATTTTTGATTGTTACTATAATTATTTTTTTTTGTGAGTGAATATTGTTTTAAGTTCTACTATTTAATCCATAGATGAAGGGAGAAGAGTTCAATTCCTGCACTTCCCAAGTTTATCTACGCGTAAGTGAATGTAACGGACCCGACTGGAATTCGAAATCGGCTCTCCGATTTCTCATTCCGAGCTGCTAACCATTACACCGCCAGCACATCTAAGCTTACAGTAACTAGATTTTCCAAGCGGCCACTCATCTAAGTACTGACCGGCTCGATGTTGATTCATTTTGGTGATCGTACGGAAACCGGTGATTAAATGTGATATGGTCGTAAACCAATGAACTTGACATAAACATGAGAAGAGGTTTACGGGTGGAACATCTTAGGCAATGGTTTGCGCCAGATACATCACACGGATAATGACGCAAGGCGAGGATGACCACCAAATAAATGATTGTCAGGTCAGAAGGTGACAATCAAACGGATCCAATCATCAACGATGACGAAACAGATTGACACCATTACGAACCGGAAATCAAGTCCATGGAGTGGCTATATACGAACTCTTTATCAAAGAAAAATAAGGTAACGCCACAGTGGAAAAAAAGATTTCACCCAGAACAAGGCCCAAGAGCTACTCAAGGTAGAGGTTTGCAAAATGACGATGTTGTAAGGGCGTACAGGGAAGGAACAAGGGGTACGTGTGGATATGTAGTATAGATAACGGTTGGCTTGAACAGGCCAAGATTGTAGTGATCAGAGAAGCACCTCTCAGGAATACGCTCCCCAATGCAACAATTCTGGGGCAAGAAGCCTTCTGAGTGGAACATCCTCCCCACCAATAGAATATGAAGGTAATGAGCATGACTCGACTCAGAATGTGACTTTTCCTTTGTGACAGGAAAGGCGTGATTCATATTGATTACCCAAAACCCGGCAAACTAGCAAATCTGATCATTACAACGCGACACTGAGCTGAAGGCTCGAATTTCCTGATTATTTTGGTTGGACCCTTGTATAAATTTAGCACGCCATGTAATTGAGAACGAATTATATTACAAACAAAAACAAGGATATTTAATGTAAAATAAGTATGAACTGTATATATGTTCAACTTAGGAAGAAAAAAAAACATTATTTAATAAAACTGCCAACAACCACAAGAAAAGCCTTGATGTGGCCGAGGAAATGACTACACTCCAGATTAGGAAATTCTCGTTAATTTTTGCCATCATATCTATGATAGTAAGATTCAATGTTGGTTTTGTCAACCATTCGATGATACTTTGGAATTCGCATTTTGTAACGTAGCGGTTATCAGTGCAAAAGTGGGATCGGTGAACCGGGTTCAAATTTCGCCAGAGGCCGTTGCATTCAGCAAATGCTCTTGGAAGAGTTATGAATCCATCTCCTCTCCCTCCATTTATGGGTTAAATAAGCCTCTACCTTGAGTGGCCCTTAAGCCTTGGATTTGGGTAAAGTTTAGTAAAAAAAATGAATAAATAAAAATCTTGGCAGACTAGCCTTGACTGGTAACCAGTATAGGAGAATTACGACATTGAATTTAAAACCTCAACAGCTATGCCGATAACATACCCAGAAGGTAACCGCGAAGAAAAATCCGGAGTCGACTTTCAAAATGGGCAGACTGAGTTGTCTAGCCTTGAGTAGCAACCAGTATAGGAGAATTACGACATTGAATTTAAAACCGCAGCAGCTTTGACGCTAACCTACTCAATGGATAGGATCTTAGGAAGTAATCTGGAAGAAAAATCCCAAGTTCAAAATGCAGCTCCCCGGAGAAAGGGAATCTACTGCGTGGGTACAAGTCTGTTCGTCATATCTAACTTCTTTGTGCACTGAGGAGTGGGAGACTGACAGAGAGAGAATTCAGAAGAGTGAAGAGACCACTTCTGGGTAGCATCAATCATGGAGGGAGCAGACCCTTCATTGTGAGTACCACGGCGGGCTCAGCACATTGCAGCGCCACCTGTCGGTTCTTTCGTTCATGGAGTTATTTTTAAGAAGCAGTCTATCACTGAGTTACTGTGGTTGACAGTTATTGTCAAGAGTACCATGTGCCTTTCCATTTTCTATATCAGACTGGAAGCTGCTATATTCTTCACATGGTGTTACCTACCTGTTGTCTCGTGGTGCCTCATGACACATAAAGCCTAAGCTCTCTTGGTAAGGATTCTGTATCGAATTGTTCGACGGGGTGTTTTGGCCCTACGACCAACCCCTCTCTACGCTGAGGGTGCTTTTTATCAGGGTTTTCCTTCCTTTAGACGAACAGGTGTTCCTGCGCTAACGAGTTCCATCTACCCGAGTTTAGGAATTCAAAGATTTCCTTCTACCAGACTGGGTGCTAAGCTAGGTTGAAGAGCTCAATCTTACATACTATTTAACCCATAGTAGGTGGGGAAACAGATGGTTTCATGCGTTTCCCAAGAGTATTTGAGCGAAAGTGTATACAGCGAACTCGACTGAAATTCGAACTAGGCTTGCCGATTTCTCATCTCAAACCGCTAACTTACAGCTTGAAAGAAAAAAGATTGGTCAAATTTGGTACATACTGCACGATTCTGGCGCTACGTTGTCTTACATTTATGGGTTGATAAAAATATTTATAATTAATTGCGCACCCTATAAATATAAATATATATGTTTCTTTGCGTGTGTACGTGAGTGTATATGCATATAGATGTATGTATGTATGTATGTATGTGTGTGTGTGTGTGTGTGTGTGTGTGTGTGTGTCAGCCTGTCTACCTCATTGCTCAGATATATCGGTCTATTCTTTCTATCTCAGTCTGCTCAAATTTAGCTATCATTTTTCATAGTTATCTATCTTCCTATGCTAATCAATCTATCAGCTAATCTATCTATCTCCTTTTTTATAGTTATTTATCTTTCTATCGCAGTTTGCTCAAATCTTTCTATCTATCTATCTATCTTGCTTTTGGTGATTTGCAGAGGTCAGTGTTTTAACGAAACACCGCCAAGATTTGTAATTTTATTTTTAACTTATAAAAACGAAACAATAACGGAATATAGCATTTTTAATAATAAAATGTTGGTTTTTCGAGAACACTCGTGACTCTTTGGATCCCGCACTACTTAAAGGTTATAAAGAATTCGAGATTTCTGCAATGGAATTAAATTTTATTTTGAGATAATTAAATAATTCAAACGATTCGTTTTACTCGGATTTCAAAAGATATTGGTTGATCGTGTGTAAAAGAACGAATTAATTTAAGAATGAATTAATAAAGTAAAAATAACAATTAACTACAGATTAAAACTTTTTATTCCAGTGTATATAAAAATAACTGAAACATAAGATGACATTGATAAACTATATTGTCAAATCTATTGTAAAAAGAGGAAGCTTTTGTATTGTATATAAAATATGAGGAAAATTACATGGGAAGTAGTCATGATATTGAAACATGACGTCGTACAATTCGAGTATCTTTTTTCGATCATTTCACTCCAAGTAAGGCGATAAAGCCACTAAGACCAAAGTGATTACTTAGAATGAAATAAACTGAGAGAACGTTATTGAGAATAAATGACAGTAAAAGAACAGGATTCAAATGATGATGACATTGACGTAGTATATAATTTTTTTAAAGATCATTGTTGACAGGAAAGCAAGAAGCCAAGAAAGAGTTCCATAGGCGAGAAACGTGAAAGAAGAAACTATTAGAATAGAACTTGCGGTTAAATCTAATAATTTCAACAGTAAAATGATGAAACATAACTGCCCTCTAGTAGTTCACTTAATTTCATGAATTTAAGGTACCAAAGAGGAAAGCTCATCAGAACAATTACTATGAAAATATTGAAAGAAAATGCTATGTTACGTCGGTGGGAAAGAGACTGAAGCAGAGATCCCAGGTAAGTACGTATAACATTGCAGATTCTTGTGTAGAAGCACCAGACCAGATGTGATAGCAATATTCAATGCACGGACGAATGGTTAAGAAATCAAAGAAGGTGTCTTTACTATAAAAAGGTATTTTTTATACTTTCATAGTGTTTTGCTTTTGTTTGAGGGTTCCCTATTTGCCCATAACTAGGACCCTAACTGGTGCTACTACTCCAAGTCGCGGTGGACCTGGGAATAGCAGCGATTAAGTGGTGGTTCCATGTTCCTCAAAATCTCCAATCTTCCGATCAGAGGCCTTGCTGCTGAATGTAGTTTATCGTCATACCCAGGACTATCGTTCGTATGAGACATCCTGAAACTTTTTGTAGTCGCAGTTGTTAATGTTGGTGTTTCAAACTGGAGATACGAAAATAAAATAAGTAAAACAACTTAAATATCTCCGAAGTCTTTTAAGAGGGGACAAAAGTACGACACTAAAATCCGAAGATTATTGATATAGCAAGAATTGTCTTCCAAAAGCTAAGCAAACTATTAAGAAACAAGAAAAATTTGTTACAATTAAAGAAATGCACACTGAACTATTACGGAATATCAGTTCTCCGATATAGTAGCGAATGTTGGACAAATTCTTCACAGATGAAGAAACAGAAATATAGTTCTATAAAACGATCCTGAAAATACAATGCAATAAATATGAGAGCAACAACGAAGTTTTAGAGAAAATGAAAATAAAAAGGACGATTATACTTAACAAAGGGAAGAAGCAGTTGAAATTTCTCGGGTACATAATGAGGAAAGAGTGTTCGGAAAATGTGTTACACAGAGGGCAGATTGAAGGTAAGTGGGACAAAGGAAAACAATGAATAACCTACTTAGTGAGCTTGAGTAAATGTGTAGCGAAACTAGGTTTAGGAGACAAAATTTATTAAGAGCTACAAAGAAAAGGAAATTGTGGAGAGCCATGATCGCTTACGCTCTGAAGGGACACGGCACACAAAAGAAGGGCGAGCTTGTGTAAATGGATGTCGGAGCTAAGTTTCAGAGAGATACCAAAAGGAAAATTTATTAAAAGCTACAAAGGATAAGGAATTATCGAGAGACTGACAACACCTTGAATAAACACGACACACAAAAGGAGGACAAACTTGTGTAAATATATGGCGGAGCTAGGTTTAAGAGTGGTAAAAAAAGACAAAATCTATTAAGAGCTACAAAGGAGAGGAAATTGTGGACAACCATAACTGCCTACATCCAGAAGTAGCACGGCACACAGATGAAGGACCTACTTGTGTAAATGGATGGTGGAGCTAGGTTTAAGAGAAATAACAAAAAGACACAATTTAAGAGCTACAAAAAAGAGGAAATTTTAGAGAAAGGACATTGCACATAGAAGAAGATTTGTGGCAAGAAATGCTATCCTACTCAACGTATGTGTGTATTAACGTCTCCTCAGGCGTGTGTGTTCATACGTGTTTCGAATAACATTGCTATTGCAGACGTTTTCTTGAATAGCGAAGACTAGAACAAACGTAGTTTTCGTAGAAAAACCAAAACGGTAGGTGTTAGGAACGTGATTACTAGTAAAGATCTGCATCGTTATGGCAGTCACAAATTCCATAAATATGATTTCGTATACGTCTGTTCGCATTTTCTTGCGTCTGTCTGTTATTGCGTGTGTGCGTGACCCTGTGGATGTTTTCACCCGCTTTAATGTCGGGGAAGTTAAGAACGCTGGCAAAACTGACACTGAATACCTGTGGCGTGAGTCAGCAG
>CAHIKZ030002301.1:1465000-1537500 GCA_903632075.3 Acanthosepion pharaonis | reverse complement strand
CATGGTATCCAACAAAAATTTTGGCTAAGAAGGGACCCAAAGGCTACCCAAAGAAACACCATCTATCTGGGCATACATAACATTTTCAAACTTAAATTACCCCCCTCTGTTGTTAATGTCAGGAATACTAAAAATGAAGGCACCGAAATGGACGGAGGTCCCAAGCAACCTCTTTCCATCGCATCAACACATATATGTGCTGCCTCTTGTAAGGGGATATTAGTGTAAAGGCTCACGGTGTCAAATGAAACCATAATCTTGTCATTAGAAGTGATTGGACAATTTCTAATAGATTTCAAAAAGGTAAAAGAGTCTGATACACAGTAGGTTGAGAAGTAATCGGAGACAAGTTTTATCAATTTTGACGACCATTTGGGAAACTAGTGCTGTGCCGAGCCCATCTTAAATAAAATAGAACGTAAAGGTACATTGTCTTTGTGGTCTTTTGGAACCTACTGGTGTAATCCTGTTGTAGGTGCCTTTACGTATGAGATTACACTTATACATATCCAATTACCATTTCTGAGGAGGGTTAACCGAAAGGCATCCTAGGTCCTAATTAAAAAAAAAATCAGCATAAAATTGTGTTTGTTCAAATATATATATATATATATATATATATATATATATATTTAGTTTATGCAAAACTAGGTAATCCGTATGGGTAGACACAAGGAGGATAATATCCAGAGAGCTCAGTGTAAATTCAGAGCAAATAATTTAAATAAAAACAGACCACTTTAAGGTTCCATGTAATAAATTATTTCACCACAGCCCTTTTAAAGGACTGCTGATCATCAGACTTTACTTCCAAAGGTTGAAATGAAAAATGAAAAGAAATTTACACATTTTTGATGGGCCGTATTAAGCATATGTAACTTAACGAAGTGAGGAATTGAGGGGGGAGAGAAGACATGAGTGAGTTAGATGTACCATTTCAATTCTTTATCCTTAAGCTCCCTTGGTGTGGGCCAGACGACGCTTAACTTAACTTATGTTATCTCTAGATATAGATGGGTAAGGGGTGAAGAAGAAACCCACATAAAAGGAAAAGATATAATAAAACAAATCCTGAGAGAAGGTTTCACTCAATTTCTTAGGCGCTGTTATTTCGCATTACTTTAAAGGATATATTTGGGGGTTAAAGTTTGATATAAATCTAAATGTCTAAACAATCTACTAAGAATTTAATTTGATGTTTGTTGGAGTTTTGGGTATTTTCTATGAAATAGTCGATTGGAAAAAAATTCATAGAAGGTGCATTGAAAGAATAAATTCCTTTTACATCTAGTAATCTTTTTTATTTGCTTAAACTTTTTTCTTGTTGATTATTAAGTTGAAATCTATCCGTTTGAGTTTTGTTCATAAATTAAACCCGTGACTGTTTTTAGATATTCCAATTTAAATAATTTTATCATCACTAATGATTATTAAAGGGTAATATATTTCAATTTAAATTAAATTATCAATTTAAAAATTACCTCCGTATTATTTAAACTTATTTCCAATTGGAAAATATTAGAGGAGAAATTTGGATGAAACATTACTAACAGAAAAATTAGGTCCTTCTTTTATAATATTCCATATATCCATACACAAACACACCTCTACACATATCCGAACACCCATCTATATCCACATACATACATATCCCTATATACATATAAATCCATATATACACATACACACACATACACACAAATATATATAACCATACATACACATATACACCTGTAGAAAAACACATACACACATATATACATACATATCCACACATACACATATATACTTACATATATACACACATATGTAATTATATGTATATATATATATATCTACACATATATACACACACACACATATATATATATATATATATTTATATATATATATATATATATATATATATATTTTTTATTTATTAGAATCATGCAATTTAATCTGATCGCTGGATCATGCTTAGCAAAGCCTTATTTTATATTTATTTCCTGCTTAAAATATAAGACTAATCATAAAATTCAATCATTAATATTTAATAAAGTTGCATTAAAGATCTTTACTTTATTTAAGGCATAATTTTTTAAAATTACTTTAAAATCTATGCTTCCTTCATGATTAGAATGTGCTTAATTTTGGGTCTAATCTCCTCACCATGCTTATAAACTTCAAGATAATATATATAGAAACTCTTCACAAAAACTCTTTTCCAATTTATCGTATTACATATATATATATATATATATATATATATATATATATATATATATATATATATATATATTAATATTAGTGGTTAATATTAGTGATTAATATTAGTGGTCAATATATATATATATATATATATATACACTGCGATGGGTAAATTTTCGGCATTTTATATTTTTAATTTCACGCATGAGTGTTTGTTTTCTATTTTGTTGACTGCACTGTATAGTAGGGTCAGTTGGGCACCGTCTGTGAGAAAAAGAGCCCCATGACGTAATTCACTTTATCAGAAATGGCATGCTTGGAAGCTCCTATAGGAACATTTCAAAGCGTTTCGATGTCAGTGTTAGGACAGCGCAGTGGAATTGGAAATAGTTGGATTAGTCTAATGGTGTTTCTGATAAGAAAAAAGACTCTCGAATTTTTTGGTGCAGGCCTCCGACTCAAATTTCTGCAACCACTTACATGTGGCCACCTAATTCCCCAGACTGCGCCTCCCTTGGTTATTATGTGTGGGGCGCAGTTGAGCGAGAGACCAACAAAACTCCTTGTAACACCAAAGATGAACTGAAGGTTAGGATTATGGCTGCATTCAGCAACTTAAACAAGGAGATCGTTCAGAAGAGTTGCAGGAGATTCCGAAGTCGTCTGGAGGCCGTGGTTGAAGTCAAATGCGATTTTGTTGAATAAAATTTACTCTTAATTATTTCAAGATATTTGTGTGTAATTCTGGTAAATACATCTGTTAAAACGAGATGTCAGTGTTTATTTTCATTTTCGCGTAATTTAGACGACAATTTATCCATCGCACCATGGAAATGTATGTGTTTGCACGCGCATGCGTGCGTGTGTGCGTCCGTGTATATCTCTTTCTATACAATAGTTCCATTCAACAACCAACGAATAATATTTTTGTAGGGGATACTCACTCGAGAACAGAAATCGTACTTGAAATCACCCTTCACCCCTTCTCTATCTCTCTCTCTATCTATCTATCTCTCTCTCTCTCTCTCTCTCTCTTGCTCTTTCTCCTCTCTGTCTTTCTGTGTCATTCCTCTCGCCCCCTTTCTCTCTTTCTCCATCTCTTTAATTAATTCGTTCTTTCGTTTCTTATCGTGATCAATAAAACTCGATGATTACTCATCAAATCATTTCAGGATTGGCTGAAAAGACAAACTCTCCAACAGACCTTCTAATTTTAGCAATATGATCGAACATACATTTTATTTTTTTAGCAATATGATCGAACATACATTTTTTTCTTTTATGGGTTGTTTTATTGTTCTTTTATAGACAACATGATTCGGTTGCCGTCAAACATTTTCTGCAAACAGATCATTAGACAAATATCAACATGCTCGTTTATAGATATAAAATAGAATCTCCTTAGGATGCCACGTATCTAATTGTCCTCCATTGCTAACAGTTCAAGTACCGGTCTAATGTTCAATGTTTAATGTTTAAGTCTCCGTCTAAGCCAAACTTTATATCAGGAATACCTGTAATTATTCTCATGACAGACTGACGTTGAAAAAATCTACTAAAAATGAATGTGATATATAATATTGTAAAAGACTTGATAGTTCTTTTAAAACATTATAAACATAGGAAAACTACATGATTAATAGGTTAATGTGTGTCACTTCAATTTCGATTTTGAAGCTCAGCATACAATCATAATAAATGTTATATAGATACAGCCACATCTCTCTATATGTGTGTGTGCATGTATATATATATATATATATATATATATATATATATATATATATATGTGTGTGTGTGTGTGTGTGTGTACATATAATATGATATGATACGATATGATATGATATAACGATAAATTTGCATAATTGTATATATCAACAAACAGTATTTAGAAAATTAGTAGACGTGGCAACATCAACAAAGCCCAGTCCGATGAAATCCTAACGGATGAAACGTGTCACAAAAACTCTTCACATCTGTCGTACTATATATATATATATATATATATATATATATATATATATATATATATATAAAGTGGTCAATATATATATATATATATATATATATATATATATTTACAAGAGGATAGAATCCAGGTAGAGCTCAATGTCCAGGACAGAGCAAGAATACAATATAATATATAAGGCTTAAACACTAATATTCCATGGTTATAATTTATTACATTGGAATCGTAATCACGATCCAATTCATCAGATCTACAAATTCAAAAAGAAATCGCAAAATATAACTCCGGGTCTGAAAAACAATATATAAAAGACCAAGATTTCAAGAGACATTTGAAAGGTGTATGGAGGCAAGCTGGGGGAAAATAGTAAGCAACCTATTTGGCGAATTTGAGAAAATGGATGGCACAACACGTACCACAAAGACAAAGAGGTTTTGCAAATGAGCAAGAATTACAGGAAGTTGTGGAGAGTCCGAGCCATGTAATTATATGATGACGGCGTTGGCAAACCACAAAATGTTACGACACAGCAAGCGATTATGGATTTGAGATAGGAACTTCTTCCACATTAGGTGATTCTCGATACTACAGTGTTGATTCCTGTCCACACGATAGATAGATAGATAGATTTTAATAATTTCACCCCAAACAAGGCGAGAAAGCCACTAAGATGCAATAGGTTACTGGGAATGAAATACAACAGATTGAAGGGAACTGAGAAAACATCACTGAGGAGAAAGGACAACAAAGAAAACAGAAGATGGCGATTGACGCATTTACATTTTTGAAGATTGTAGTCGACAGGAGACGAAGAAGGCAGAGGAGAGATTTAAAATTGACTAGTTTGTGACAACTATTAAAACTATTAAAACAAAACTTACGGTTCTAAGTACTAGAAGAAAACTCTGATATATATATATATATATATATATATATATATATATATATATATATATATGTGTGTGTATATATATATATATATATATATATATATATATATATATATATATATATTTAAGGTGTGCTATATTTATGACTTAAATGAATTTAAATAATTTTGTCCTTATGTTCCAGTTCTGTGTATACGTATAGGCACCAAATCTGGCGACTATAATTGTTTCAAAATGAAGCTGGCAAATAAAAATGTGAGACGATGAGACAGAATTTGCCTTTTATTGCATTTGGTTTTATTTGGTGTTTTTTTAGTTCTCTGTCATTCCTCCTATATGACAGTGAATCCTGAACAATCTCCTCACAGATGAAATAGAGACTTGAAGCCACAAAAACGTGGTTCTACAGAAAGATGCTGAGAATACCATGGGCCGAACATGTGAGTAACGTCTAAGTTCTGGAGGCTCACAGCCTGACGATTGCGTCTAGCGTGAAACAGCCTGTTGTCTCTGAGTGTTGACTTCAATATTCACTATATATATATATATATATATATATAAAAAAGAGAGAGAGAGAGAGAAAGAAAGGATGAAAGAATGAGAGATGAGATCCTTAAAATTTCTCGAGGCACTTCGTAAAATTTGATCAAATATCAATTTTTTGTAAGAGCTCCTTGGTCAGGCCCAAAACTTTTCGTCACAATTTCATATATATATATATATATATATATGTGTGTGTGTGTGTGTGTGTGTGTGTGTGTGTGTGTGTGTGTGTGTGTGTGTGTGTGTGTGTGTGTGCGCACGCGCGTGTGCGTACATGTGCGCGCATGTGTGTGGGTTTCTTTCTCTTGCACAATATTCGTTTTTTTTTGTTTTTTTTTTTACAATTTTTCTCGCTCCCTTTTTTTGCTTACTTTTCTCTGCCATTCGTTCTTTCTATTGTTTATCTCCCCTTTTGTTTAATTTTTTTCTCTCTACCTTCTTTTTGAGAATTTTCTATTTGTATTTTTCATTTTTCTTTTCTTTCTTTGTCTCTCTCTCTTTGTAGTTTTCTTTCCGGGCTTCTCTCCTTTCAGCCATTTTTCTTTCATTCCATCATTATTCTTTTCTTTATCGTTTTTTTTCCATTTCGTTTTTGTTGTTTTTTTAAAGGGTGGTGGGGAGTCACTATTGTCGTGAATATGTAACCATCCACTCTCTTTTCTCCTTTCTGACGTTTCTTTCTCTTTCTTTCAAACAAAGTCTTTTTCTTCTTCTTCTTTTTTTCTTCCATTCGATCTCCCTTCATTTTTCTCCCATTCGCTCTAGAGAGAATCCAGACTAAGGTCCATTTTATCTTTTACGCTTTTTCCAATTTGGCCGCGAAACAAATAAGCGTAAAATACCATAAGCGAAATTCCGGTCAATTCCGGTCAATTCCGGTCAATTCCGGTTAATTCCGGTCAATTCAACATCGGCAGGAAAAGCAACGCACATCTGCTTTCTTCTGTCCGTCCTACCTTCAATCTGCCTTGTGAGTATCAAATTGTCCCAGTCCTCTTTTCTTATTATGTACGCCAGAAAGTGCAACTGTCTCTGATTCTAAGTATAAGTGTCCTTTTTGTCTATATTTTCTCTAAAACGTCGTCATTGCTCGCATGTCCATTATATAGTATCCTCAGCATCCTTCTGTAGAACTATATATCCGTTACCTTGGGCACCTCGGCGTGGTGTAATGGTTAGCAGGCTTGTCTCGCTAGATCAATTACCACTGAAAAGTGAGTTCGATCCTCACTAGGTGTCCCATACTTTCGGCCTTGTGCCACATCTAAGCTACGCTTAGAAAATAACTATATCTGTTACCTTAGCTTTTCTACATCTGTGTTGAGATTATCTGGCATTCACTTTCATATAGGAGGACTGGTATTTACTCTTTGATTCTAACGAAATTTTCCTGTTTCCTAATACTTTGCTTAGCTTTTGAAAGGCAACTTTCGCTAACTCAGCGTGCATTCGGATTTCGATGTCGCTTTTTCAGTTCTCTGTTAAAACCCTTCATAGATAAATAAATTTTCGTAATTGTTTGACTTCTAACTTCTAGAGACAATGGTTATAAAAAGGACACTTAAACTTAACATCAAGAAGAGACAGTTGAAATTTCTCGGTTACATAATGGGGAAAGCGAGCTTAGAAAATTTGATATTCACATGAATTGAAGAGAGACAAAGAAAAGCCACGTACAAAGCAACCTACCGAGCTTGAGTGAATGGATGACTGAGCAGATTTTAGGAGAGATGGCAAAGAGAAAAAATTATTAAAATCTACAAAGAAGAGGAAAATGTCGAGGGCTATAATCACCAACGTCTTAAAGGGACATGACACATAGAAGAAGAATCATTACACTAACACCCCAACACATAAAACTGGTAGGCCATTTATATCAAGATGCACGAACAGAATCAATAAGACACACAGACAGAATGGGAAGTGTGGGAGTTGTAATGGAATTGACAAGCCAAGGATGAATTTTAACTCAAACTACTTAAGTTCACTTCGCACTGACGTCCTTGGGAAAGGCATGACTCTATATATTCTAGCGCTTTATGCGATCACCTGGTATCATAACAAAAATATTTCGTCACTGGCAAATTACGCCATTAAGCCATTTCTCCATAGCTACATTACCTGCTCATGCAGTAGCAGTAAAGAAAAGAAAAAGTCGTAACTAACCTTGGTTTTGGTTTATTTGGTTTTACGACATATCAAACTCAGTGGGTTAATTAATGCCGACAAGAATTTTTTGGATAGTTCGTATGAATAGAATATGTATTCTTTGTAAGAAATCAGTTTGTAGATCAGGTTTCTTTGATGTAAAGAGGGTTTTGTCGGGAATCAAATGTATTGTTTGTAATTTCACGATAAAAAAAATTCTTTTTATACATTCAGTTTCACAGTTAACTATTTGCCTATAGCTGGGACCCTAACAGGTGCTACCACCCCGCTTCAGGGTGGACCTAGGAACAACAGCAATTAAGAGGTGGTTCCACGCTCCTCAAAATCTCCCGATCAGAGGTCTTGTTGCCTGATGTAGTTTATCGTCATATCCAGGACGCGTAACAAATCTTTTTATATTGCATGCAGTGCAATTATCGTATTCACAATGACCGGCGGAGTATATTGCTTTACGTCTTGTGCCGAATTAGTTTGTTGTTTTTTTTTGGGGGGGGGTGCAAATCATCGAATTACTCAGGTCTTCTGGATATTAGATCATGGGTAAGATTAAGGAGAACGCAAAGAGACCACTGACGACGATCCGGAAAGAGGACCTTTCAGACTGTTTTGACGGAAAAGATGCCGAAGGAAATGAGTGGAATCCCAGCAGGAGGCTTAAAACAGCAACACCCCCCACCCCCGGTAGGCTTTCATATTTTTCTTCTTTTTTTTTTTTTCCTAATATTAGATAACTGGATCATTTCCTGACAGACCTTGCGTATATATATATATATATATATATATATATATATATATATATATATACGCAACAGCAAGCAGAAATATTTAATTTCTCCTCCTGATGATGGCCATTTCGGTCGAAACTAGTCGAGGAATCTAAATGGAATAATAATAATAAAAAAACGAAAGAATATTAATCTACAACCCAGTGTGTCTAATGATTTTAATTTTTTAATTTTTTATTTTCTTATTGTTCAAAATATATATATATATATATATATATATATATATCTGTGTGTATGTGTGTGTGTATTCATTGAATACGACAGACAATGTGCTTTGATTTAGTTTTTTATATAATTTCTCATTTGATGTAATAATTGTTTTCTTTTCGGATGATAAACTCTATAAAAAAAAACTCTCCAAATGTTCTTTTTATCCGATCGCTTTCGGCTATACATTTAGCCATTTTCAACGTTGAAATATATTAACTGTTAACAAGAAATAGTTTGTTGTATGTATGTATTTATATAATGTTTTCATTTACAAAACACGGTCAGGATATTGTGTCCATGTTCATAATTGATATTATTGAGTGTTGTTTTTTTTGTTGTAGTTTTATTAATAAGGCTTCCGTTATTTTTAGCCTTTTCTTTTTTTTTTTTTTTCTTTTGCATGTAGATGATGCTATTATATTTGTGTTGTCAGTAAATATGTTACAAATAGGCTCCGGTAGGTTTCCATGATTATTTAAACGAGATCTAATTGAGCTAGGGTCAGAAAGGTGTAGAGTGTTATTTCTTGTTAATATATTTGAACATTAAAAATGGCTAAATGTATAGACGGAAGCTCTCAGATAAAAAGAACAGTTGGACAGTTTTTATATAATTTATCATCCGAAAAGAAAAAAGTTATTAGATGACATGAAAATTGTATAAAAAACACTAAATCAAAGCACCTTATCTGTCGTATTCATTGAAATGTGAATATATATATATATATATATATATATATATATATATATATATATATATATATATATGCTTTTATGTGTAGTTTTGAACTAACAGTTAAAAAAAAAAAACAACTTAGAATGCAAGCAAGTGACTCGTTCAATATCGTCCATGAGTCAAACTTTTTCTTTCTTTTTTCTTTGCTGCTAAAAATGACAAAGAATAAAAGAAGCTTTCCGTGAAATAGTGACGAGCGCAAACAACATGTATTGGATGAAAAGAAAAACAAATCTATTCAATGTTAATTGTTTCCCCGCTGACAGGGAAAAAAAGGTAATGCAAGTTTCTATTGGTACGTATTTCGTCCTTGGACCTTAGAGTAGCGCTGTATTTCCCGTGGAATACTGTTCCTTAATAGTAACAATCATTTCATGTTGCCAGTTAGGTGGACGCCACGGTTAGTCGGATCCGTCCCATGTCAATAAGTCGTATCTCCAAAGCAAATGGCTTCAGCCAGCGGGATGGCAAAAAACGTCAAAAGACCAGGGCTTGTTTCTCTAAAAGATTAATGAATTCACCAAACTGAACTGATGTTTCTCATTCATAAAAATTCATTTTTAGACGTCTGGAAAAACAACAAAATTAACACATGCATAGACACTAAGATTATTGACCATGTTTGCCGTAGTCTCTGAATATGGAATCCAGTGAAGTCCGTAATGTGTTCAATATCAGAGTTTGGCAGTGAAGATGAAAGTAGCGACTGTTAAGTAATTCTTTAAATCTTCGATATCAGGTGGGCAGTGAGGATAATTTTGGAGAAAAAACAAAATGGCTGCCTTTATACACGTCGGATTGAATATTTTGAGCTTTCTGATTGGTTAACCCTTCTATTGGTGAACTATAAAATGAGTCAGCTCATTTTGACTGGCTCACTAGTACATATGCCCAAAAAACTGCAACAAAGATATGCATTTATGAAAAGGGCTAGTGATTTTAATTATATATATTTAATAAGTTGTGTATGATATGCCATAATGCCAGGGAGGGAAAAATATCTTGCCAGTCATGAAAATCCGCATTCAAAATCCTAACATATATTTCAGTTACTACATAGGTGAATTATTCTAGCGTCGGTATGTAATATCAAGCAGGGCCTGTTCTCATTATCAAACATACAAATCTCACTGGAACACATAATGAGAAAATTGGGCTTGGAGAATTTGACACGCAGAAGGCAGAGTGAGACAGCGCTTTACCTACCGAGGTAAACACGGTAACAGCGAGTAACGAGTTTGCGTATCTAGGTGGCAGAGCATGGAGTAGGAAAGTTAGTAAGAAGACATATATTACTTAGCGCTACGAAAGATAGGACGTTGTGGAGAGTCATGATCGCCTACATCTTGAAGAGATGCGGAACATAAAAGATTTGTAAATATAAAAAGGATGAAAAATATAAACACGAAAACGGCGAGGCTCATTAATTAAAACTCAACCCAAGATTTTAAACATGCTTCCGAATATTTATTTTATACATATACTATAAAAAAACATACCCCCAAAAAACAAGCTTCTTTATTTACGATGTACAAAATCAAGCTCAAAAAATAACGCTGATAACATTTCTAAGATTTATTAAGCGCAAATAGTTATATGTTCATTTTTTATATAATAATCATATTTACTATAAAACCCAGGTTGTGTGTGTGTGTGTGTGTGTGTGTGTGTGTGTATGTGTGTGTGTGTGCCTGTTCGTTTATATATTGGATCGGATTTCCTACATTTTTCAACCGATTTCAACAAAACTTCACAAGACTACGTAAAATTACCTTGCGGTGATTCTGACAGCGCCAAAAATTGGAAAAACACAATTGTTTTTGCACGAAATCAATTTGAAAACACGATTAAGAGGCTTCACTGTCGCCAGAATGAAAGGGGGACAACTCATATCGAGTTATACTTATTATAAAACCAAGGTTGTGTGTGTGTGTGTGTGTGTGTTCGTTCATTTATATATGGGATCGGATTTCCTACATTTTTCAACCGATTTCAACAAAACTTCACTTTTTTTTTGGCAGCTTGTGTTTCTTATTGTCTTGCACACTTTTTTCTTTATTTTTACATTCAGAATGCTTTAAAAATTCCATTTACAAGACAATTGTTTATAATAAAATTCTATTCAATCGGTAGACTCATAACGATTGAAACAATGTTTTTGTTTGAGTTTGGGTTTGACCAATTCGTAAAAAAAAAAAAAAAAAAAACTAATTAAGACATGCGTGTCCGTCTACCTTAAACAATAATCTTTGTTAATTTTATTTTTCAGTCTTTATGATGGTCGATACTTGATCTATCTCTTACTGTTACATCCCCGGGCAACGCCGGGCTCTACTGCTAGTGTGATAATATGTTACTTTCTTTATATGATTTTATTGATTCGGCAAAGTAAAAACTCTAATCAGTTGTTAACAGGACAAGAAATGATTTATAAATTTTAACGCCTGCAAAAAAAAAACCAAACTGCTATCCTTTAGTAGAGAACTATTTTTACCTTACATAACCATGACTTTCGCTAACCTTCAAAATAGCAACTCTTTGCGCCTCCTTGGTCTCGCATTTTCTATCGACATGCAAAATGGTTGATTATTTTGTATTGAATCAGAAAGAGAGAGAGAGTTGAAATTTCTGGGACACATGATGAAGAAGGAAGATTTGGAGAACTTGACACTCACATGATACATCAAATGAAGAAGCCTGTTTGGCAATGGATGGTAGAACAAGTAACAAAGGTAAAAATAGGGTGATAAAGGATAAAAAGCCCTGCTGCTGAAAGCAATAGATACCCATGGTTGCCCATGTCCTAAGTGGATATGGCTGAGAGATTTTATTCTTTTTTGTGTTTTTATTAAAAAATCTGCATTCATTTAATGACCAAAGAGAGAATCTTTTCTGTCTGCCATCAGCATGGCTTGATGCTAAACTCTAAGAGAACAATGCTTTTCATGTTCTTGGGATCACATTTTCCCCCTTAACATGAAGGGGAATGATTATCTAGATCTACTGCTAGGAAAGTTGGTTCACTGTGCTGTGCTACAAAATCTTTCTCATCAAAATCCATCTTGCACATTTATAAATAGAATATCGCTGCCATATCTGGTCTGGTGTTCCTCCTATATATCTTGACAAAATTCAAAGAAGAATCTTTAATGTAATCAATCCTGACCTGGCATCTCAACTTCAGTCACTTTCTCACCAACATGACATGGCTCCCCTTTGCCTTCTTTGATGATCTTTCCTACTTGGAGTTTCAATCGCATGAATTAAAGCATGCTACTAGATTGGTGATTATACTGCTGAACTTGCTAGATGCATCTGTATATTCAAATAGTTTTTTTAACTAACACTTTTTACGGTGGAACTCCCTTCCGGATATCTTGCTTCCTTGCCACTTACAATCTTCAAAACTTTAAATGCAATATCAATCACCATCTGTCTTCCTGAAACCTGTTCTTTTATTGTCCTTTCTCATCACCATAGAGAATCTTTTCTGTCTGCCATCAGCATGGCTGATGCTAAGCTCCAGGAGAACAATGCTTTTCATGCTCTTCGGATCACATTATTATATTGAATCAATTGCTAGATCTACTGCTAGGAAAGTTTGATTCCAGGTAATTTTTCTCGTCAGAATCCATCTTGCACATTTATAGATCTACTATTCATCCCTGCACTGAATATTGCTGCCATGGTTCAAATCTCCATGTGCAGTGAGGAGGAGTCGTATCTCTCTTAAAAGAAATCAACAGAGTGAATGACAAGTTGTTTAACAAATTGTATCTGCTATATAATGGGTTTCATAAACGGGTCTGACAAAGTAAAACTGGCAGGTGATCTCGAAATCGACTTCCAATTAATTGTTAACTAGGGCAAGAAATGGCTTGTAAATTTTTAACGTTTCCAAGACGAAACTACTATCATTTAATCATCATAAAGAATCATTTCTGCCTTGCTTTTCTGCATCAACATGGCTGATTCTAGCCTCCAAGAGAGCAACTCTCTTTACATTATCCTCATCTTTGTCGCCATATTTATTACAACGTTTCGGCTGTTGTACGCTCAGGCCTTCTTCAGGTGGTTGGAATGTCGAAGTGAACCCTTTATTTCGCTCATTGGTTAATGGATATCAGTTATCAGTTATCTCTTGTTAATTCCCTTCTGTAAGTTCTTCACTGCTTTAACCGGGTATTGAACTCCCACTCTTTGTCACTGGATCTAACCAACACCGTTATCCACTGTGCCATGAGGACATCTGTGCATGAATTTTTGGGTATTATAAACCTAATATCTCAGCAACCATTTTTTACCAGTGCTCATATTGTAATTTTTGCTGTTATCATTGCAAGTTTTTACCAGGGTTCATATTGCAATTTTTGTTGTTATTATCGCTTCTCTCTAGCACTCCTTATTACTGGTTACCATATTGTATTCATTTCTATGCTTGGTCGGCTCAGGAGATTTTTTTGTGGCCTAGCATATGTGCTGATTCCTTAAGTTTACGAATTTCGGTTAAGGTAGTGGAGGACTTATAAAGGGGAATTAACAGGAGATAACTGATAATTGACATCCATTAAACATGACATGTGGAACTAGAACAGTCTACTCCAGTGAGCGAAATAAAGTGTTCAGTTCGACATTCCAACCGCCTGAAGAACGCTGGAGCGTACAACGGCCGAAACGTTTTAATAAATATGGCACAGTTTTAGGTGAATTTCACCTACAAGTAAAGATACTGTAATGTCTTTTCCTCTAGTAACTTAAACTTATTTTTAATATACGTAAGAAAATGGTTATCATGTTGCTTAACTCTAGCATTCATATAGGTTGATAAGGTTAGTTTTAATAACTAGGTATAATTATATTTTAGTGTCTGTTAAGAGCATACAACCTCTAGAGCAGTTATATAACAATAAAGAAAAATATTTCCTGCTGAATAAAGCTTATTCAGTGCTCATATATAAATTTCACTGCGTACAAATATCTAAATAACACGTCTTGCACAAATAACAAAAAGGACATTATCAAATGTAAAACAGCAATCACATTTTGAGATTTCGTTTGACATTCTTCTATGTCTATTTTTTCATGTTTCCAATAATAATTTCCAAAGTATTTGTATCACTTACATGATCAGGAATCCCATAATTCCCGATAGTATTAATTTCTACATCACCACAGAATACATGTACTACAAATTCAGCTTCAATTATAACAGATTGACTGATTTTTGAATTTGGAAACTTGCTGCCTCAATAAGTAAGTAAGTAAGTAAGTTCTATTAAGAAATTTTAATTTTCCCTCCCTATATCAAGAATGCCGTGGAATCTCCTCTGCTGTTTGTATTCCAAGTCGTCAGAAATACGTTGATCTTAAGCTCTATTAAGTGCATAATTCTGCAGTTGAATCTTTCTGAACTCTGGTGACTCTCTACAGGGCGTTAGTGAAGATAAATACGAGGGACAGTTTGGTAACATTCTAGGAATTGCAACTACATGCTTTATTAAAACTAACACTTATTGTGGTATCAGTTTCCTTATCAAATGCAGATGTTTCTCGCATTATGTCCTCAGGTCGAAAATGGAGTTCACATACCTAAAAAATGAATTAAAAGGCAATTACCTACTACTTAAAACGCTTGTCAAAATCTAAGATAGTAAACAGAAAACTACAATAACAAGTGAAAATTCCAGTTGTACTGGGGAAAATTTAATTTATAAAATGATGTTCATATTTTTATCGAAAATTTCATTATAATAATAATTATTATTATAAATAATGAGTTTTGTAGGTTTTCTAAAATTCAATAGCAAAATTCAAAACCATATTTTAGAAATACTAAACAAAACATAGGGAAATCATATGTAAAATTAAGCAAATTTTAAGTTTACTTAGGCATATTTGTGGACGTTTTTATGGAAATATTTTTTAACAAAAAATAAATAAATAAAACTAAAAACAAACGTTTGCTTTTAAATTCTTATTAGAAATTATAATAAAAATGTCCTTAAGTATTTATATTGAAAAGTTTGTTAAAAATAATGAGTTTAATTAGCAAATTTCATCCACAGAATTCAATAAAACTTTTAGTTTTAATGGTGGATGTCGCCTCATTACTTTGTTTTCTTTAATGTATCGTGAATTATAAAGTCATTAAATTAAATTTAATCATTCAGTTTAATGATTTTTACAAATAATATAAAAGAAAATAATATAAAAGTAATTTCTCACTTTACTATTTTTGTTTGGTATAAAATTTTCCCTTTTGATAACACGTATCCAAGCATCTGATAAATCCTTATCTTCTGGGAATTAAAATACATTCACTTTTGATCCGTTTTCATAATTTCCTTTGCATTTTGGGACAACACAACCATATAGCATTTTTTTGATAAATTATTTCTGTGAAAATATTTACAAAATATTTACAAAACAAATAAAATATCAAGCCGAGTCAAGAAAACGCAAACATTAAAAAAACAAATGAAAGTATTTCTCCGAGTTTATATTACAGGTAGTGACGTCATCAAATAAGCCCCGCCCATCGAACAGACCTTCTATCTTGGTGATGATGTTTTCAGTCGGCTGTGTTGAGATGCCCCTTCCCGTATGAGATATTTCAACAAAGGAAGGTTTTGCGATGACTTCATATCACAGCATATTTCAAATCAAAATTTTCCAGTAATCTATTGAGCAGGGTGACTGTAAATAGTCCAAAGTTTAAAAGTGAATAAGGAAAAAGGAGACACGGTGGAGTAATGGATAGCGGCTCGGATTGGGAAATCGGAGAGCCGAGTTCGAATTACATTCACTTACGTGCTAATACCCTTGGGAAAGGTATGAATCTTCTTCTCCTTAGCTAAGTAGCAGGACAGACCGGGTTCTATAACCTTGGAGGCGCAGAAAGAAATGTCAACCTATTGCAGGGAAAAATCGTCAGTCATGTATCGAAAGATACATGATTGCCTAAACATGTATCATGCATAGTACATAAGTGACTGAAAAAAAGCGTTTGAAAAAAAATCTCCAAAAATGACAAAATGGTAGGAACGTTTATTTACTATTCGACAGTACGTGGTAAGTTTATAGCGTTTCGGATTAACATCTACTGACTTGTCCACAATTTGTCACTTGATATTTTACTGTTTCCTGTCTAAATGGGAATTTTTTTTTTTAAGCGTTTCACCCCAAGCAAGGCGGGAAGCCACTAGGATGCAAGGGGTTACAGGAAATAGCAAGATCAGATAGGAGTGACAGAAGGAAGGATGAGGGTAGTGGATAGATTAAGGTGACTGCAGATGTCAATTGACATTACATTTGAATTGCTGGAGATTATAGCTCACAGGGAAACAGGAGAAGGGAAGGGAGTTCCACAGGCGAGAGGTGCGAGACATGAAGCTATTAGAGTAGAAGAGACGGCTACATTTAGGAGTTTCGACAGTGAGGGGGTGAGAGCGGGATGCCAGCCTCGTAGGGCGCTGGAACTCATGACGTCTGGGAACCAGCGAATGCAGCTCCTCGGAGCAATTTCCATGAAAGTATTTGTAGAACAGACAGAGGATGGAATAAAATTTGATAATCAAACACAATTATACAATTTGTAACCTAAAATTTGTATTAACAGACTTCGGCAATGAATCTGCACGTAGTGCGTCTCAATCTCGGATTGCCAATAGGCAGGAATTAATGCAGTTAATACCAACAAGCAGACTTGAGGCGATAGAAATCTGTTTCTAGCGACGAATGCTGAGAACAACATTTATAAAATATGTGTGCAACACGGAAGTTTTAAGGAAAATATGAACTACAAGAAAATGGATACTAAAAATAGGCAGTTGAAACTTTTTGGATATATAATGAGGAAAGGCGGCCATACTGAAAGCAAAAGAAGCAACGGGAAAACAGCAAATAATACACTTAACAGGTTTGTGTGAATGAATGGTAGAACAATGACAAACATGGATGGCCAAAGAATAGAAGTTGTGGAGAGCTATGATCGATCACGTCCTGACGGGATACGACACATAAAAAGAAGAAAGTTTTTCACAAAAGATAGTTATCAAATGTATAATTTACATTAATTAATAATATTTTTTTAAAAAGTATTTAAAAAACGTTATTATAGATATTGTAAAGAAAATTAAGAAGTGGTTACCATTAGTCAACAGTATATATATATATATATATATATATGATTGCGTCTAGCATGAAACTGCCTGTCGAGTGTTGACTTCAATGTTCACTTTTATATTTATATTTACATACGCTTTATCTCTGATATTGACCACTTTATCCCATAAATATAGCACACTTGATGTTAATATTGACCACTTTATCCCATAAATATAGCACACTTGATGTTAATATTGACCACTTTATCCCATAAATATAGCACACTTGATGTTAATATTGACCACTTTATCCCATAAATATAGCACACTTGAAGGACGACCGCTTTTGTGGATATCTACCACAGATCCCGCGCTCATCGGATTGGAATGACAATTTCTGATGGTTTGAGACATCTACCGCAGCACAAGGTCCATAACCATCATATTTGCACTTGCACCACGGACAGCCACGGATGCTAGCTGAGCGCGCTCATGGAGTGTCAGACGTTGTGTCATTCTGGGCTATACTCGTCACTCTGAAATATAAACTTCTATCACTTTAGGGGTTACAATATATTGTGTTTTATGCAAATGCGGGGATATTACGAGTTATGAGTTTCCACAGAAAGTTTCTTTCCATGCACCCTATGTATTTGTTTTATTTTGTGTTCAATGGCCAGTTGGACGGGTGACTCAACTACAACCGTATAGGCATCATTTTAACACCAACAGCTATTACAGGAATTAAATGAAGACATAATTAACGTCCCTTGTATATTATTCATTTTTCAACTATTATTATTATATTTTAATTTTAATTTCATCTGCTTTTTTGTCACGGCCCTTAGGCAGTCATTCTTCGGAGGCTGGTGGACAACGCGGATTGATAACAAAATAAGCCCCCCTTCCGAAACATAAACTCGATTCCCCCCTTTATTTTTCCATTCGTGGAGACTACCTTAACGCGACAAGTACTTTACCTTACGGAGACAAACAACTGTTGCAGCTGAAGGAACTGTAAATGAAATGAAAGAAAAATCAATTAATAACCATTAACAATGCTTCATTTAAGTCGGTTTACGGCCTTGAATCACCGTTTCCTGTATAATCACTAAAGTTAAGCAATCTCGAGCCTGGTCAGTACCTAGATAGGTGACGGCTTGGAAATACCAGGTACAGTAAGCTTGGGTGTGCGGGTGGTGTAACAGAATGGATAACGGCTCGAAACTGGAAATCGGAGAATCGAGTTCCAGTTCCAATTGCTTTCGTTATTATTGTGAGACCGGAACTACCTACACAATAGACTCTTTCAGGTATATATTAAGTATGCGACACAACACTCTAGACAGAGACACAGAGAGACAGTGAGAGCCGCGTACGACTACCAGTATTGGACACTAACATATAGTAAGCTCCGCTTACACTATCTCTGTAACCTGTTTTTAATATATCTGTCTTACCTCTAATCCGTGTTCCGTGTTTTCCTTCTGTGGTCCTGACTTTGGCCCCACATCAGTGGCGACGAGAATTCGAGAAACGCACTCACGCCGAAACCTCAATACCTTACCAGTTCCACATCTGTGTCGACGAAGAATTCGAGAAACGCATTCACGTCGAAAACCGCAATAGCTTGCCAGTCCCACATCAGTGGCGACAGAAAGATTCGAGAATTTCGTTCTCATCATATCAATAGCGACAGAGTACTCGAAAAATACACAAAAACTCCACGCGTTCCCACAGTAGTGTTGAACGAGAAATTAAGCTGGTATTACTACATTAGCGATTTAAACGCAACGCCCAGCGTCTACATATAAAAAAATATATTCCGATACCAAACAGCATTGACGAACTAGCGATTCGACATCTACGGAATATTAAAGTCTGTCCAAATAACATTACGAGAACGATTTCTTACACACCCACACACACAAAAAAAAACAACAAAAAACAGTTTGTTCATAAAACAAACTGACAACACAAGAGCGGAAGTACTATCGTTACGACTCAAGTTTTCGAAAAAAACTATCTAAATTTTTTTTTTATGTAACTGAGTTGAACGCGTGCATAAAATTATTCTCCCCTCAAATTCACTGGGGTGAGTTTTCTCTTTTTGTACCTTTATAAAAAAAAAAGTGTGGTGAAAAATTATACAATTACGTTAAAATTAACAGAATCACGGAATTGCAAAAAAGCTAAACACATAATTAGTTTAGTTTAACTAATTGTCTGTCCATATTTTTTTTGTGTAAAAAAAAAAACTATCAAGATTTTTTGTGTACCTCCCCTTGGTACACGGGTTTCAAAGCAACAAAAAATCGCTGTCATTTTTGTTTGTCTAAATATGGAAGATTTTCAAAAAGTAATTGACCAAATGCTAAAAGTAAATTTGGATCAACAACAAAAATCAGAAGAAAGACAACAACAACTATTTTTAGAATTACATAAACAATAAATGGAATTCCAACAAATTACGCTTCATAATGCTGAACTACAACAGAAACAACTTAAAGAATTACTCGTAAATGCATTAAAAGGCTTAAACTCTGAAAAAGATACAATATTCTCCCAGAGTACAATCTACAATTCAATGGAAATATTTGAATACGTACCAGAGAACGACAAAACGTTCGAGGCATTTTACAGGCGCTACGAAGATATTTTCAACGTAGACTGTGAACAATGGCCCAGCAAAAAAGTGGTACGTCTACTATTGAGAAAACTGGGAACTACAGAACATAGTATGTTCGTAGAATTGATACTACCAAGAAAACCACTGACTTGGATTTTTCAGAAACTATTAAGCTCCTCTCGGAACTATTCGGGCCTAACACAACCTTGTTCCACAAACGTTGGAAATGCCTGAACACAGTCAAAGACAACCAGCAAGATTTTCTAACGTTTGCAGCATCGTTAAACAAGCTCTGTAATGATTTTAAACTAGCCGAACTGACTGCCGATGATTTCAAGTGCTTGATTTTCGCAGAAGGTCTAGTATCAGCAGAAGCTCGCCTGCAGAAACAATGTTCGCAAGGAAAATCAAGTCTGTCTTTGACAAACTTATTCCACGGCAAGCAAAGTTAAAAAAAACCGTATCGCCTCATAAGAAATATTTCAATCCTGGCGATAAAGTCTTTTTCAAGGCTTACAAAAACAATATAACATTCTGGGAAGTAGGCACCATAAAACAAAGAATTGGCGAACTGGTCTATATTGTCCAATGACCGAAAAACACTCACAAACGCCATTGGAACCAGCTCAGAAAATACCGTTTGAAGGAATCGGAGGAATCACTACAAAATAGCTGTGAAGAGCCGATCGACGTAATTTTCGATCACTTCAATCTCGACATGCCCCAAGTCTCTCCTGAAGTGCGACGCTCAGAAAGGAAAAGGAAATTTACTCAACCGCTCGACGTAAATCCCAAGAGGAAAAAGTATTAACAGTTTTATTTTTTTCTCTCTTTTTCAAAAAGAAAACTCTTGGAAGGGGGGTATTGTGAGACCGGAACTACCTACACAATAGACTCTTCCAGGTCTATATTAAGTATGTGACACAACACTCTAGACAGAGACACAGAGAGACAGTGAGATCCGCGTACCACTACCAGTATTGGACACTAACATATAGTAAGCTCCGCTTACACTATCTCTGTAACCTGTTGTTAACATATCTTTCTTACATCTAATCCGTGTTCCGTGTTTTTCTTCTGTGGTCCCGACTTTGGCCCCACATCAGTTATATTCGCTTACGGGCGTAAATACTCTTGGAAAAGATATGAATCCCTCTCTTCTCCCCAGCTATGGGTTAATTTGTATTATTATCTCCAAAAGAATCTTATAATCTAAAAATATTTTAGGGCTTTAAATAACCTGTAAATGATTGATAAGCCGTAAAAAGAATCAATCAATCTAGTCGTCTAAGTCTTCCTTAGTTTTTTTTTTTTTTTTTTGCTGCAAAAACAAAAGATTGTCACATTAGTGCAATGGTGAATTGTCAGTGATTGTCAGTGATTTAGTATTGGGCAATATAAGCTCAATATTGACCAACACTAATTCCTATGTATTAGTGCTTATGACAGAAATGTGCTTTAAAAGTGTCTATAAAGATAGTTATGATTACAGTTATGATCACAAGTAATTAAGATTTATCATAACATATACCGGATGGTTATCACCAATCTGTTAAGCTAATTCCCATGGGAACCATTTTAGATTTCCCCGTACTGACCGGCAACTACTGTTTGGTAATACTAGCTGCTGCCTGTACAGCTGCTGTGTCTGAGTACATTCGAACACTGGTAAGTCGTTTCTACTTGTGTCTTGCATATTTTCATTATAAGCTGCTGACGTTTAAACTCAATCTTGCCTACAATAAATACCAAAAGCGTTTCTCATGGTCTGAATTGCAAACTCTATACACTGCCCATCTATATAATACTAAAACTCTAATCTTCTATGTATGTATGTGTGTTCTCGAGATGCAGCTTAAATGATACATAGTACTCCAACCAATTTAGAAATATATTGTACCTTAAAAACCTGACGAGTGCAGTGCCAAATTTCATTAAAATTAGACAAAGGGTTCTTGAGCTAAGGCCGTTTTTCTGTGTTAACGGCATTTTTTAGAGGAAATTCCGTACTAACGACTACTAGAATAAAAAGGCCTTTTTATCATTTTTTTAAAATGAACCTAACGGGTTTATGGGTGGTCTACTCATAGATAAAGTAGAATTTATTAAAACATGACATATCGGTACATATGCTGATAACACAACTATTTACTCCTGTTTTAGTAGTAGGTCTAATCGGCTCGATAAAGTCAAATTAGAAGCTGACCTAAAAAAATTACCTACAATCTGTTGTTAAGTGTGACCAGGAGTGACTTGCCAATTTTAATGCCTCAAAAATGAAAGTGCTCTCTTTTATTCATCGGAGATAATCCTTTTTAACTTCCATTAGCATGGCTGATGCTAACCTCCAGGGGTATGACTCGTTATTAACGTTTTCAGCTGACATAAAATGGAAAGTGTATATTGAATCAATTGCTAAATCTGCAGCAAATAAAGTTGCTTCACTATGTCGTGCTAGACATTTTTTCCGTCAGAATCTATCTTACATATTTATAAGTTTACCACTCGTCTATGCCTTGAATATTGCTACTACATCTAGTCTGGTGCTCCAGCTATATATTTAGAGATTCTTGATGAAATTCAAAGAAGAACCTGCAATGTTATTGGTCCAGACCTGGCATCTCGACTTCAGTCCTTTTCCTACCGCCGTAGCTTGTCTGTGTCTTTTCTATAAATACTTTCATGATAATTGTTCTGATGAATTTTCCTCTATAAAACCCAAACTTTATGAATTTAAGCACAGTACTAGATTGGCGGCTAGGTCTCATCATTTTACAGTCGAAATGGCTAGATGTAACTGTAAGTTCTATACTAACAGTTTCTTATCGCTTATGGAACTATCTCCCCGCTTCTTGCTTCCCAGTCAATTTTGATCTTCAAAAATTTAAAGGCAATATTAATCATTATCTTATGTCTTCCTAATTCTTATTCTTTCATTGTCTTCTCTCCTTAATAGTAGTTTTCTCTCATATTTTCAAACACTCAGTAATCTCTTCAGTTCTAATGGATTTATTGCCTTGCTTGGGGTGAAATGATTTTAAAAAACTGGCGTATCTGTAAGATTTATTTTACTTGTGTCTCATGTAAATTCCACTTGATTTTCATTTAATTATTCTTTTTCCTTCACAAATGTTAAAAATAAACGTAGGAAAATAAGTCAACATGAATATTCACATGTTGTGGAATTCTGTAATATAATTGTTTTTTCATTTTCTATAATGTAATTCTTGATTCGTTTCCTCTAATCTAATCTTGTTTCTCTTTCCTATCAGGTAGTTCTTGTTTCATTCCCTATAATATAATTCTTGTTTCTTTTTCCTATAATGTAATTCTTGTTTCATATTCTATAATGTAATTCTTGTTTCTTAATCTATATTGTAATTCTCGTTTCTTATTCTAAAACGTATTCTATAATCTAATTCTTGTTTCTTATTATATAACATAATTCTAGTTTTGTTTTATATAATGTAGTTCTTGTATCATTCCTATAATGTAATTGTTGATATGTTTCCTCAAATGTAATCTTGTTTCTTATTATGTAATTTAATTCTCGTTTCTTATTCTAAAACGTAATCTTGTTTCATATTCTATAATATAATTCTTGTTTATTAATCTATAATGTACTTCTTGTTTCTTATTATATAATTTAATTCTCGTTTCTTATTCTAAAACGCAATTCTTGTTTCATATTCTATAATGTAATTCTTGTTTCGTTTTCTATAATGCAATTCTTGTTTCTTAATCTATAATGTAATTCTTGTTTCTTATTATATAATCTGTTATGGGGTCCACCCCTTTTTCATATAAGTGGACTCGACCAGAGTGTTACTTGGACTGCTGACGTTAAATACCCGGAGTCGGTCAGAATATCAGTGTGAGAGTGAGCAGAGATTGTGATTGAGTTGGAGGTAGAGTAATAGTGTGAGGTAACCGCTTGTAGAAGTCAGTTACAAGCACGTAGACTCTAAGAAAGTCCTACTTTGAGACTGTATATATATATATATATATATATATATATATATATATATATATATATATATATATTATATATATATATTATTGCTACTAACCGCGTTCCTGGATTTACTAACAGTATTACCCATTGTATTATTGTGTAAATACATTTAATTTCTTATATTTAATTCTTGCGTTTGTCATTCATTGGCGACCGAATTTCATCTCGAAATCCACAACATGAAGTAACTCTTGTTTTTTTTCTATAATGCAATTCTTGTTTCCTCAAATGTAATCTTGTTTTATTTTCGTATAATGTAATTCTTGTTTCATTTACTATAATATAATTCTTGTTTCATATTCTATAATGGAATTCTTGTTTCTTAACCTATAATGTAATTCTTATTTTACATTATCTATAATGTTATTCTTGATTCGTTTCCTCTAATGTAATCTTGTTTTTATTTTCCTATAATGTAATTCTTGTTTCTTATTCTATAATGCAATTCTTGTTTCATATTCTAAAACGTTTTTCTTGTTTCATATTCTATAATGTAATTCTTGTTTCTTATCCTATAATGTAATTCTTGTTTCTTATTCTATAATGTAATTCTTGTTTCTTTATTCTATAATGTTATTTTTGTTTCTTATCTATAATGTAGTTCTTGTTTCATTTCTAAAAATATAATTCTTCTCTCGTTTTTTTTTTTTGTTTCACCTGGTATGTACTTTGTTGCCTATCAACTTTAACCAAATATTGCAATAACAATCATAAATATGAATGTAGGTGATTATTTTAAGAAGTAAAAGGGTACAAATGAAAAGATTTCAAATTAAGAAGTTTTTCCATTTCATTGAAGCAGACGTTAAAATATATTCGCTGACGCGCAAATACACTTGAGAAAAATATGAATCCACTTTTTCTCCGTATTCTATCTTTCTTTTTTCTCTGTATTTATTTATTTATTTTCTCTCCTTTCTTTCTTGTCTCGTTATTTTTCACAGTGAAAACAAACAGCGTCTCTAATGTGTCTTTTCCGATTTTCCTCACAATCAAAAAAGAGGGGAATAGTCCATTATTTATCATCTTTTGGTAAAGCGTAATGTAATTGCTTACTAACTAACAAGGGATTGATTTGTTTTTTACGGTTTATCAACTCTTTGTTGGTTATTTAAAGCCGAAAATATTATGGATAATAGCAATAATTTTCTTTTTTCTTTACAAGTGAATATTGCATTAACAAATTTTTTAAGATAATTTCTACAGATACAAATCCTAATTTATTTAACCTATATCTTGGGGGTGATAAGAGATGGCTTCATACCTTTCCCAGGGTTATTTGCTTGTAAATGAATGCAACAAACTTGACGAATTCAAACTCGACTCACTGAATTCTTATTTCGAGCCACTATACATTACACCAGCCGCACATCCAAAGAACTAAGCGGCAACCAGAATTATAATTCGATTGAACATAAAAGAATACAAGAGACGTTTCTGATAGAATAATGTCATTTTTTGCCAGCCTGCATAAAATAGTATAAATAATAATAAAGTCTTCACTTTGCCAAAGAAGTTATAAATATCATCAGAATATAAAGACAATTATAATATCTCTGATTAAAGAGAGGACTTAGAACGTCCTCAGAGAGGTGTAAAAAAAAAGAATTGGAAACAAAGAGTGGAAGCCATTACTAAATTAAACTCATTCTCTTCATATTCCATTGGTAAGGAGGAAGTACTGCTCAGGCGACATCTTCACTTCTGCTACATTGTAGAACGGTCTCCCGAGAGGATGCTTTCCCAATCACTACAATCGGAACCACTCCGAGAGCCAACTGTTATCTGTCCTACATTCCCCATAATACGCACACCCTTACAACCTCATTTAGTTACCCTCTACTTTGAATGGCTCCCTCGCTTTGTATTGGGAAAGAATAGTAAAGAAAGGATAGAATACTAAAGATGGTGCTGGAGTACTGAAGAGAACTAACATATATTTCCGTTGTAAAATAAATAAATAATATATGAGAAGTACAAAATAATATAGAACAAAACACTTTGGACTTTAGATAGAACTCGCCTTATTCGAACCTGGAGAACAGACCCTGTGAGAGTCGACAAGGAATGAAAAGCAAGTCAAATAATAAATGCAGTAGTTTAAGCAGACCATAGAATGATTTTGAAAGGTTCTTTAAAAATTACCCGAATAAAAAAATGTATGTGATGATTGTACTAGTTACAAACAGATCACAATGGATGATCTATAATGTAATTCTTGTTTATTAAACTATAATGTACTTCTCGTTTCTTATTCTAAAACGTAATTCTTGTTTCATATTCTATAATGTAATTCTTGTTTCGTTTTCTATAATGTAATTCTTGTTTCTTATTATATAATGTAACTCTTGTTTTGTTTTCTATAATGTAATTCTTGTTACATTTCGCTATTCTATTGTAAGTCCCGACTGAAGCTACTTCCAAAAGAAGATTGAAGGTGTAAATCTTTCATTGTTACTGAGCTCTTTCTGTCTTTGATTTTTATACAGCTCTTCTTTCCTTTAATCTTCTTATTTTATTTGTATTTCATTCCTTGTTACTAAGCTCTTTCTATCTTTCTTCCGATTTCATTCTTTGTTACTAAACTCTTTCTATTTCATTCACTTTTACTATGTTCTTTCTTTCTATTTCATTCTTTGTTACTAATTTCTTTGTTTCTATTTCACTCCTTTTTACTAAGCTGTTTCTTTCGTTTATCTTCTTATTTCATTCTTATTTTATTCTTTGTTACTAAACTCTTTCTATCTTTCTCTCTATTTCATTCATTTCTACTAGGCTCTTTCTTTTTATTTCATTACTTGTTACTAAACTCTTTCTATCGTTCTCTATATTTCATTCTTTGTTACTGAGCTCTTTCTTTCTTTCTGTCTTTCTTTTTTTCTTTCTTTCTTTCTTTCAAATACAGAACTTCAAATGGCATTTTTTAAACTGCCGCAGATAAATTTTCAAACGCTAGCAAAAAAAATTAAATAGACATTGCGTTTTTCGATTTATTTTTTTAAGTCACTTCTGTTGCTGGCGTAAAGCCGACAACAAAAAATGAAAGGGAAAAACGTAATATAGATTGAAAATTAAAAACCAAAAGCTATCAAAATAAATTAATCTTCAGTTGCAACAATTCTAGATTAATGAAATGCTCGCAGTAAACCGATATTTCGTTACCATGGTGATAACGTCTTCAGGGATTCTAATATTCCCAATTATATTTCAAACTCAATTGCGAGTGTGGCTGTCCAGTTAAGCTCACATATACGTGTACACACCCATTTATTGTTTGAATTAACAGCTTTCATCATCAATCAGGATCAGGGACCATAGTATTTTCGGAGACCAACAAAATGACATTCCCTCAAACATACCGACTATTTGAAGCAGCAAACTATCCAACTAGGGCCAGAAATGGCTTGTTAATTTTAACGCCTTCAAAACAAAACTGATCTTTTAATAACTTTAAAGTACTGTATACTCTTCCGTGATGGTGAATGGGTGTTGGTTGGTCTCATCTCGTCTGGCCAGTGAATGCTGGTCGTTTTAGTTCAATCCTCTTCTTCTCTTGGTCAGTGCCACGAAATATTCTTTGGGTTCAGAGACGAAAAGCATCAACAAAGAAAACTTTTAACTTAACTATTATTTTATTAACCACGTAAAGGTTACATCTTCTATCAAGTGGGGGTACTACACCTATCCATTAGGGAACCGCTTCCATACACGAAAATCTCACACGTTCATTTCCTTTTATCATGTAACAACCAACTCTTGAAAGACTCTGGGGGAGGGGGCTTGCATAAACACAATCTAACACGTCTAGTTGGCCTGACGTCTAAACAGGAACCCCCAGTAAAAACTTAATCTATAACTCATTCCCACGTTCGGCTCAGCCAATCAAAATCGACATCCCTATTTTGTCTAACATCTGACCACAAAGGTCAGCCTCAGAAAGTTTGATCCAAAATACACTGCCACTAGAAAAATAATAGCCTGAAACTATTCTTTAACATTCCTTACCTAACCATAAAATTAAATTATAAATTTTATTTCAACTACATTATATTTAACAGAACATTTATTTTTATTTTTTGCCTTCAATCATCATAGCTGATTCTAACCTCCAAGAGAACAACTCACTGTAACGTTTTGGTTTCACGTTTTCCGCTGACATGAATCAATTGCAATGTTTGTTATTAGGAAAGGTGGTTCGTTAAGACGCGCTAAGAAATTTCTCTTGCCAGAATCTATCTTGCAAATTAATAAGTCTACCATTTGCCCATGCATCTAATATTGCTGCCAAATCTAGTTAGGTGCTTCTGTTTTTATATCTAAAGATTCTTGACAAAATAAAAAAATCTCTGCAATGTTATTGGCCTTGACCAGGCATCTCGGCTTCACTTTCCCACCGTTGTGACGTAGCTTTCTTTTGACTTTTCTATAAATAGCTATATGACAGTTGCTCTGACGATCTGTCCTCTTTTGTATCTCGATTTCACGAATTTGAGCGCAGTACAGGATTTTTTATTGTCCTCTCTGTTTCTTTCACTCTCAGTAAAACGACGAAAAGGACACATAATCACGACACTCTACACGTACGCACATCCGCGCAGACGGGCTCATGGGCGCATGGGCGCACGTGGTCCAATGCACACATACACTATGAAAAAAATATTGCACCAATGATAAGTATATACAAAAAGAAAAATCGAGAAATATAAGCAGTCAATTGCTGATAACCCTGACGAGTGAACGGACGGGGGAAAAAGTGAAAAACCTTTTACTTTCCATTAATTATATATATATATATATATATATATATATATATATATATATATATATATATAGGATTATGTATACGGAATAAATTCCAATAACCAAAAAATACTATTCTTAAAAGAGCGCTCAATACAGAGTAGAGCAAATATAATTTATTTGAAAATTATAACATAAATGTCATATACATATTGTGTATATAAATATCTCATATATACTTATATATGCATGAATACCTATAAACGAGTACAAATATATAACAATATGTAACAAAATACATACATATGTATGTACGTATGATCACTTTTCATTTGTATGTATATATTGTCGTTTTTTTGTTTTTTTAAGAGTCGTGGATATCTATTCCCTGTTTCGTTCGTGTTTTTGCGTCTTTATATATCTATGCATTTGTGTATTATAATCTTACTATATATGTATTGTCTTTTGCAAGATTGCACCCTCACCTGCTCATACTATCACTTGAAATCTATCTCAGTTGTAACGAAGCTCTGCACAACATTAGATTTTAAAGTTTATTTTAACTAAATTTTGACTTTTCAATTAAAACAAAATAAATAACAAAATGTATATTTTTCTTCAGTTTCTTCTTTAAATGATTTTATATTTTTTTAAATTTAATACTGATTAAATTTAAAATTGGTAATTTTTAATTTTCAATTTTATAGTAAAATTCAATATTAATTAGTTGGAATGATTTCTCTTTCAGTCTAACCCTAACATTAAAGCATTAATTATTATAACCAAGATTCGTTGTCATTTTTTTTTAATTGGCATACACTTGTATTTTGATTGGTCATTGCAGATTATGTAACAACGTTTCCCCTAGCGAGGGGTGTTTGATTAATTTGAACCTTTAAAACCCTTTATTCTATATTCAACGCCATCACTTGATAAGACACCAGAAGTGTTAAAACAAAATGGCTATTTTTGTAGTGATTTTATAATATATTCATGTTATAATTTTCGAATAAATTATATATATATATATATATATATATATGAAGAAATATACTCTTAAGGTGTGCTATATTTATGGGATAAAGTGCTCAATATCAGAGATAGGGCGTGTGTTCATGCTATATACAATCGTCGGGCCACCTATATATTTATATATGCCATATATATACCATATATATATATATATATATATATATATATATATATACGAGGTCAGATCAAAAAGCATACGGTCTGCTGAGTACGCAGAGCGAATTGACCTTGAACGCTGTCGCCTATACATAGTACGTTATAACGTTCTCCTTCACTTCCGTTGTTTATAGTTGAGCTTCGAAGGAAAGTGTTCACAGAGGTTCGATTAGGAACAATGGCTTGTGAAGCAGTTTTTGGTCATTCCCAGGCCCGACAACCACAATATTCACCCTATGTCGCCCCTTGCGACATTTTTTCTCTTCAAAAATCTACTCCCACATGAAAGGAACAAGAGTTCAAGACGTTAAAGAAATCCAAGAGAAATACTGACGAGACATCTTCTGCTCGCTACCCAAAAAAAGAGTTCCAGGAATGCTTCCATCAATGAAAACGACGGTGGATGGAGTGTGTGGCTTCAGAAGGGGACAACTTCGAAGGAGATTAAATGACGAATTGATATGTGTTGTAGTTTTCTTTTTGAATAGCACCAGTCCCAGTACTTTTCGATCAAACCACGTATATAGATCTTACGTAAGTATGCATATATTTGCTTCCCATCAAAGATCATACAGTGAGTATATTACTGACAGTAAAGGAAAAACTTTGCTATTGGTTCTTCAGCAGGCTGAAAATCTAAAACTAACGACTGGAAAAACATTATTGCTCTACAAAAAACCTTTGAAAATTTGACGAGTTAATGACACCGCGAAAGGACATAGATTTGGACGTATATTTGCTCAGATGACGTTTTGGGGTTTTACTTAAAACATTTTGCAATGTCTGAACTAATTTGAACGCATTTTTATTAGTTTCCACTTTTACGTAGATTTTGGTCGACCATCCAATGTAATTCTAATTAACCCAAGTGTAAATGGCTATTTCGTTCAAGAACACGTTTCATGATAAGTCTATCCGGTTGAAAATGGTATGAAAAATGTTCAAGCGAGAACTGGAAATCAAAACATCTTCTGATGCTTGGTTCTAATGGTCATCGTCTGAATCTTTGTATGCATCATCGTCAACATGGCAAACCAATACGATCAAACAAGTCATTCTCAAATGGCTTCCTTATCTATCGGCAATTCGAGCACGTTTCACTTAATTTGTTCATTGCAATTTCGTGACTGCAGCGAGCAGCTATCAACTTTGACACAACGGAAAAGGCGTAAGAGTTTCTGAGTGTACACTGGTCCATTGTAAATATTGGCCGTAGAAAGATGTTAACACAGGCCTTACTTACTAAATTAGCCCAGATACTGTCATAAGAGAAAAAAAAACATCAATATTTGTATCCAACTTATTGGTGCTTACTAAAATTATGATGTCATAATTTACGTTCGGGCATAATTTTAATTTATTGGCTACCTTTTGGGGGCTTGCGGCAATATCATGGTGAAACACCAGTTCTCTTACGATCAACAAAGTTAAGCAACGTCGGGCCTGGTTAGTACATACATGGGTGACCGTTTCGAACTACTAGGTTCTGCAAGCTTCGATGTGCTGTTGGTGTAATGGATAATACCTCCGAATTGGAAATCAGACAGCTGAGTTCAAATTCCAATCGGTTTCGTTATAGGTACAAATACCATTGGGAAAGATATAAATCCACCCCTTCTCCCCCCAGCTATGGATTAAATAGTAGGACTTATATTAGTAAATCATTATTATCAGCAAAACAATTCTTACAATCTAAAAATATTGTAAAAATTGTTAAATGTAATTTTTTTAATAAAATTTTCAACATTCGGCATTTGAAATCATTATTTTTTACCTATGAAAATATTTGCTTTCTGTGTGCAGAAAATAAGTTAACTAAAATGAGTATTATGGTAAAGTCAGTGGGCAGTGAATTCTTAATTTTATTAAAAGTAACGGTACATGCATTTAGGACATGTGTCTTTGTTTCTGCTATAAATCTTTTATGTTTATGATTGATACTGAAACATATTCGGAAATGATAACAGCAATGGTAATATTAACTGTTTCCCTATAAGAAAATAGCCATTTTAGTTGTTGCTGCTGCTGCTGCTAGAAGTCCTAAAGTGATTTTTTTATTTGATACAGTTCTTTGCTTGCGAATATGTAGCGCCAGTCCACAATGTTCAAATAAGTACGACCTTTGCCAAAACCCTCAAGCATCATTCGCTCAAAGACTTTTTCCCCATTGATCCGAGGAAGCGGTTGTATTATTTTTATAATCGATATCACCCTATGCAAAGCAGTAAAGCAACTAAGACACAAGGGGTGGGGGTTACAGGGTGTGGAAGAATTAGGAACAGAGACATTAATAATGAGCGGGAAGAGGAAAGAGCAATCAAGAGGACAGTAGATAGTGATTGACACTGCATTTAAATTTTTGAAGATTAAGGTTGATTGAAAAGCATGGACGTCCCCCCCCCGGGTGTCGCTGCTGCGCCAAATGTGACGTCCGCCTGGTTGCGTCCGTCGTACTATCCTGTCCTGTGACGACCAACTGGCTTGGTATTGGTCGCGGCACCAAATGTGACGTTCTAACCTTTTGGTGATTCGGATGGGAATCTGGTTAGATTCGGTATCAGCCTCGTCGTTCCCAGCTCGCCTCCAACGTCTGGTTACCGAAGTAACTGCTTTGATTTCCGTAATGCAAGCTGAGTTCAAATAAGGGTGATATCGCACAAGTATGTGTGAAAGAAAAGAAAATAATAACTCGAAAAGTTCAATTGTGTTAAAAAAAGAATAACAATACTTTATATCTGGTTGCTGAGTACAGGACTGAGTCTTCTTCCAACCCGCTATATGGATTCGTGACACTTTGTGTTTGTTAGGCGAGTCTTAACATCTTAAGTTGTTTGTTCTTTTAAGAAACTGGTTCTTGGTGTGTCTTCAGGCGAAATTCGTAAAACTTGTTTTGGTGGTGTGAGTCTAAGTCGTTCTTCAGAAATAAATTGTTCTTGGTTAGAAGATGAGTCGTGATTCTCGTGAATCTTAGTCAGCTTCTGCGAGGCGGTACCAGCTCAATCCTCTCAAGTGGAACTGAACTCCAACTCGAACTGCACTAGATCTCCAACTGGAACTGATTTTCGCTCGCTGCGACTTTGCTTATATGGACGCCGACCAAAACCGGGGTGGGCTTGTCGGGGTTTGAGGTTCCGTGATAATTACAAACCCACAATCCACTTCTTTTGTTTTCGATCAGGAAATTTTATTATTTTCCATTTTTGGAAGTATTCTCGTCCTCCCACCTTCTTCTGTTCTCGTATTGGTATCTCACCATACCCTCAGAGGGTGTCAACGGTTTTCCCTCTCTCTCACAGTGGCATCTCACACATGTCCCCTCAATGGGTGCCAGCAGGCCTCCCCTCCTGCTTCACATGATTACCTCCGCCCAATACGCCTGCTATCATTCAGCCAATGGGCGCCCAGCGGCGTGGATGTGGCCAGACTAGCCTGGGTTTAAAAAAAAATCTTGCTCAAAGAAAAAAAATATTTTATCTTTTTTCTTTTTCACTTTTCCTTTTCTTTCTTCTCTTCGAGGAGACCTCAATCCTAGACTTTTTAGTTTTTAACCGAATTACCTGGAATTCGTCAATGAGATTTTCGCCAATTAACAAGTGGGTGGTCAACTAGACGTACCTACACTCCTGGCGCCAACCACTGATCCGATAAAACAATTTCGCCAACACAGCCGAATTTCATATGGAAGTCGTCAACGAGATTTTCGCCAATTATCAAGTGGGTGGTCAATTAGACGTTTCGCGTTCTGGCGTTATCTATTCCCGATAAAATAATTTCGCCACCACAGCCAGTTTTCGACACAAAACAGATGCCTTTTTCCAAACGACTTTTCCGTAGATAACCAATTGGTTGGTCTTTTGTTTTGGCAACTGTGTGTGGTCCAAATGAACATTTTGCGACACAGTCAATGTTTATCTATTTAGAATTCTGTCTCTGAGGTTATTTGGCCAACCTGGAATTTCCACCCGCCCCTTAACCTAAATCAGATTAATTCCAGTATCTTCCTTTTTACCTTCTCGACAATGGAAAATAAAAATTTTACCACTTTTCCTTGTCAGAAAAATAACACTGCTTAGTGTCCTTTTCGTGATGGCTTCTTATCACCTAATTTTAATTCTCGCCTTTCTTTTTTTTCTTCTTTCTTTTTAGCAAGCCAAATAGTGCGGGAAAAGAAACTATTAGCATAGAATTTACAGTTACATCTAGCCAGTTCAACTGTAAATTGATAACGCAAGTCTAGTACTGCGCTTAAATTCAAAAAGTCTAGGTACCATAGCGAAGAGATCAGCCGAACAATTACCATGAAATTATTTATAGAAAAGACACAGGGAGGCAACCTTATGGCGATGGGAAAATGACTGAAGCTGAGCTGCCAGATCAGGACCAATAATATTGCTGATTCTTCTTTGGATTTCATCAAGGAGTTAAAGGTAAATAGCAGGGGCACTGGACCATATGTGGTAGTAATATTCTAAGCCTGGACGAATGGTAGACTTATAGATATGTAAGATAGATTCCGGAGAGAAAAATTGTCTCGCACGACAGAATGAATCAAATTTTTTAGCAGCTGACCTAGCAATGGATTCAATATAGTCTTTCCACTTCATGTCAGCTGAGGACGTTAGCCTAAGAAAGCGCAACGTCCTGGAAGTTAGCATCAGCCATGCTAATGGAAGACAGACAGGGGTCTCTCAGATGATTAATTGATAGCTGTTTATTTTTGGATGCATTAAAATTAACAAATCCTCTTTGCCCCAGTTAGCGACGGACTTGAAGTTGTTTTGGACATTGGCTGCCATTTTGACCTTGTCAGACTGATCAACCTTATTATCGAGGAAGGAGTAAATGGTTGTTTCATCAGCGTAGATGCCAAACTGACAGTTGCTGTCATCGGGAAGGTTATTAATGAAAATTAAAACTGGGTAGGACCAAGGATAGAACCCCGGGGGACACCCGTTTTAGCACAAAAGGATCTAGATGAGTGGCCGTTCAGGATAATTCTCATTTCATGATTTGATAGGAAAGACTGAATCAGTTCAAAGATGTGTCTAGAGACACCATAACTCTTCCACTTGTGAAGAAGACTTGTATGCCAAACCCTGTCGGACTCTTTTGAGATGTCCAAAGCAACAACCTGAGCTTCACCATTCTTATTTAAAGCTTGATAGACTCTTTCCGTAATGATCGTCAGTACATCAGCAATTGACGTAGAGAAATGAAAGCCATATTGCTTGTCAGAAAAAAAGGTCTTGCGATAAAAGATGTTTAGATAGATTGTACCACTATACCACACATCCATATCATAGTCTCGATCTGGCGAGGCTATTTAAGAACATGGAAAATGAAACAAAAATAGAGAAAAGGCGGGAATCTAATGATGAACCAATACTAGAGGTACTTGATGAATATATTCTATTTGTCCGTCATTTTTTTCTTGTTTCAGCATTAAGTTGCTCATTGAAATGAAAGACTTTCCTTGAAAGCAGGGAAATCTTTTTAAAGAGTTTGTAAAAAAGGAACCTAACAATATTTTCTTTCTTTTTTTTTTTATCGATATAACAAGCTTTTACTTTCGATAATAATTTTTAAGAAAGTCTACTAAACTCTTTTACCAACAACAACAACTATAACTAATATAATAACTGTAAGCTTTTAAATAAAAAAAATACTACGAGAGATCAATATTTAAACAAACTTTGCATGATGGTTGAGAAGTTTGTTTCACATGACATTTCATATGAATAATTAAGAGTGGTCTCCCCTTGTTTTGTTACTTTTTCTCTTTGAGAAAGCTATTTCTGTTTACCGGGACTATAAAAGGACACTATGCGCGAACCTTGTATTCTCAGTTGAATAAAGCTTTCTTAAAGCCTACACCTGCGTATTTTTGTCATTCCACGTGGTGAATTCGATTCTCACTGGGTGTTCCACTACTGTAGTCTGGTGTCAGATTATGCGCACATTGACTAGCGGCATAAGTTGAAACAAACCGAAGCAATAGTTTTGTTTTTTGTTGATTTTTTTTCAGTTACCTCCCTTACGCTTTGAGCGATGTAAGCCGATATTTAAAAATGAATGTTAACTTTAATGCCCGGGATTCTGTTTTGTCATTTCAGTTCCCCCCACCACCACCACCACCCGCAAAAAAGTACCTCTTTTCCACGTGGGCCTGCACATACATACGCGCGTGCGTATGCACACACACACAAACACACGTGCATGCGCGAGCGCACACACACACACACACAAAGATTGGAAAACTGGGATCCATTTCCTAATATATTCCACTTCTAATGGAAAGCAGGAATAAATGCAAACGACAACAAGAATAAAATATATACAAAAATACATTTAATCCAGACAACGCTGTGATCATAATTCCTTCATTTTGTTGGTATTTTATGGTTTAATCATAAACAGTGTATCATGGGACCCATATAAATCCACCCTTGAAATTAATTTTTTTTTTTTTTTTTAAAAAGATGAAAAACAGATATAGCAGAATATTTATGAACGCACTAAAAACACATTAATGCCCACATATTCCGCTATTAATCATAAAAATTAAAATTAAGATCCTGGTATTAACTATAAGTTTCTAAAAAAAAATTACTTTCAATAGTAATTATAGGTTTATCAAAAAAATCCGTTATTAATTTTATAATTAATATCGGATATTTTTAATAAAAAGTCTGATATTAATTATAGATTTTTAAAAAAAAAAAAAAAAAAAAGAAATTCAGCATTAATTATAGATTTGCTAAGCAATTCATTGCGACCTTCCTATTTTTAAGACAATGAACATTAATGAGTTAAACTATTCATAATGCATTAATCCGATTTCTGTCGATAAACCCAATGATTTTTTATGAGTAAAACTTTCAAAAAAGATACTGGCTTACATTTTTAATTTAAGTTATCCAATAACATTATCGGTGTTTGGTCGTTCTTTGCACGCACAGTTCGTTTAATTATATGTAATTGTCTTTTTTTCTATCCACCCAAAAGAAGGCGTCAATGCCACTAAGACGCAAAGGGTTATTTAGAATGAAAGAGAAAGCGAAAACTCTAGTGAGGAGAAAGTACAATAAAATAACAGGTTTCAGGAAGATAGAATGGAGCGATTGACTTTGTATCTATTTATTTATTTATTTATTTATTTATTTATTTTGAAGATTGCAGGTAGAAGGGAAGCAAGAAACCGGAAAAGAGTTCCGGAAGTGAGAAGTACGTGAAAAAAAAAACTATTAAATTAGAACTTCCGGTTAAATTTAACTATTCCAGTAGCAAAACAGTAAGACCTATTTATCAAACTAGTAATACGACTGAATTCGTGCAGTCGGAGGTACAAGAGATGAAAGATCACCAGAAAAATTGCCATGAAAATATTTATAGAAAAGAAAGAGAAGCCAGGCTGGGTCGGTGAGAAAGGGAATGAAGTTGAGATGCCAGGTTAGGACCAATAACATTACAGACTTTTCATTTAATTTTCTCGTGAATATCGAGATATAACCGGAGTAGATATGGAAGCAATATTCAATGGACGAATCAATGGTAGATGTATAAATGTGCATGATGGATTCTGGCGAGAAACATTACCTGGCTCAGCACACTGAACCAAACACCTTAGCAGCACACCTAGCAAGTGATTCAATATAATAACTCTACTTCATGTTGGTAGAAAACGTGACACCAAGAAGGCGCAACGAGTTGCTCTCTTGGAGGTTAGCATCAGCCATACTGATGGAAGGTAGAAATGGTTCACTATGATCCACTTAAATGGTTCGCTTAAAGGATAATAGTTTCGTTTTAGAGGCATTAAAATTTACAAGCCATTTCTTGCCCTATTTAACAACTAATTGGAGGTCGATTTTGAGATCAGCTGTCAGTTTTACATTGTCGGAACTGTTTATAAAACCGTGATATCGCATATTGTTCAAAGTCTTTAAAATAAGCAGGCTTTTAATTGGAAGACTGGCACAAGACAATCTTTCATTTCATTTAATATTGTGCTGTACTAAAATAAACTTAATACTTATATTAGTTGAGTCAATGATTTTTCTCGTAATGGACGAGCAATTACCTTGTTTGAGGATATAAAAGACCTTGATTTTATATATAGAGATGTTCATTTTTAATGTTTTTAAGTACCTTGACTCTTCAGAACTTTGGCAATCATGATTCTGTGCAGACTCCTTTTCTTTTTGTTCTGAGGATTGCGACACTTTCTGGAGAATGATAGTGATGTGGTTTTCCGTTTCATTCTCCACAGTTTCGAATTCATGAAGTTGTAAGTTCCAATCAGTTTTGGTTTCTAAATGATTTTTTTAAACCATTATTTGTTGTCCTGTAGATCAAGTTAGATTAACACCTTACGGCCATTTCTTTGTGACAGTATGAAGACGGTCATCACGTTCGAATGTTGCATCTTATAGTCATTACTTTTCTTGGAGTTCTTTTTTGTATGTCATCTGCAGTCGAAATGTTAATATTGAAGGGATAGGGAATAACTAGTAATGTCCGCTATAATCCGGTTATTATTATTTCATTGATTTTTGGCGTTTACACATTTCTTTCCGGGTCCTGCCCAGAGACCTAATGTTAGAAATGGCATCATGACACTTTCCACTGACAAAAAAAAATTACATAGAAAATTTTCTCACAAGTAAAGCCCACACTTTACGAAGGGCTTTAGCCCTTCGTAAAGTGTGGGCTGTACTTGTGAGAATTTTTTTTTTTATATTTCTTTGAGCCATGGACTTCCAGGAATCCCTTCAGTTAGTGTACTGGAGTCGTTTCCAACCAATCCTAGGGCTCCAACTACAACAGGGATTGTTGATGTTCCCATGTGCCACATTTTTCAGATTTCGATTTCAAGGTCCTTGTATTTTGACAGCTTTTTGAATATCTTCAAAGGTACATTGCAGTCTGCAGGGACTGCCATATCAATAAGGAGGCATCTTTTTTGTCTGTGGACTCTAGTAACAATGTCTGAGCGGTTGGCTTTGATTATTCTGTCAGTGTGTATTGTGTAGTCCCATAGAATTGTAACAGGTCCTATTTCCATAACCGGATCTGGGTAGTGTTCATACCAGTTTCTTTTTCTTCTTCTTTTTCTGATTATTATTATTATCATTATTTCTGTTGTACAAGAATCCTTCGATTAGTGCGGCTAATTTTTACATCGGTAACGGTATAAAAAATCAATTTTCAATTACTACACTAATCGAATCTTAAGTATGCACTAATCGAATTTAGCGCACTAATCGAAAACGCATTAATCGAGGGATGCTTGTATACTCATTTCTTTTCCGGGTCCCAACCATTGACCTAAGTTCAGAAATGGCATCATGACATTTTCCACTGAGCATTTTTTTCAGAAAAAAAACCCCTAAGATCACATACATTTTACATAGATAAAGTCCTTCGTAAGAGTGTGGGCTGTACTTGTGAGTACAATTATTTTGTATTTCTTTAAGGTTCTGGCTACCAGGAATCCATTCAATGAGTCTATTGGAACCGTTGCTAATCAACCTGAGGGATGCAACTATAACTGGAATGGCTGATCTCATGTGCCACATTTTTGATATTTTGATTTCAAGGAACTTTTTTGAAGATCTTCAAAGATATATTACAGTCTTCAGGGACTGCCACGTCAATTTCTTGATCTCTGGTCACAATGTCACTATGTCTATGCGATTAGATTTTATTGTTCTGTCGATATTGTAAAATGCCATAAAATTGTTATAGGTCTTATCTCTGTAACTGGGTCTGGTTTGTGTTCATATCAAATTTCTTGTAGTTTCTTTTTAGTATCTGTCTATATTTCTGAGATGAGGTATTATGTACATTATTTAAGGCAGTGGAGAAATTTCAGAGGGAAAATTAACAGGAGATAACTGACATCCATTAAACATGGCACGTGGAACTAGAACCGTCTACCCCAGTGAGCGAAATAAAGGGTCCAGTTCAACATTCCAACTAATTGAATAAGGCCGGAGCTTACAACGGCCGAAACGTTGTAATAAATATGGCGACAAAAATGAGGACAATAGTCCGAATAATGTAAATAAAGTTTCTTTTCGGTTGCAAAACGTTGCAGATTTTCCAGTGCAAATATTGGCCCAATATGTCGTGCCGAGTTATAAATTCAGTGGGTGCTAATACCGTGCCACCTGATAGAAGATGGGCGTTTGTTTCTGAATATTTATTACAGAATTTGCATTTTGGGCTCACACGATTTTTCACTATGTGTACTTCGTAATTTCTACTTAGCAAACATTGGTCCTGTGCAGCAAGAATAAAGCCTTCAGTTTCAGCTTTTAACTCTTTTATTATTATTATTATTATCATTATTGTTGTTGTTGTTGTTGTTGCTTCTCTATTCGATGTGCCATTTTAATGTTATCGCTGTCATTATGGCTGTTTCTAGCAGAGTAGATTGAATGACGAAGCGAGAAAAGAAATTGAATCCTAATTAAATAACGTTTGATTATTCGTTTGCATCAAATTGCATTTGGGTAAGAAGCGGGTGGGAAGATGAGGACAGGAAAAGACAGTGCAAGCAGCTTATTTCGCTTCGATCACCGGGCAAAGAAAAAGAAACAATTATCTAACTAAACCTTTATCGCCACAAACAGAACTTCACATTTTCTCTCGCATTTCCACTTTTTCTTTTTTTTTTTTTCTAACACACGTTTTTTTTTCCTTTATTTAACACTCTGCCATTCTCTCTCTCTCCATCCTCCTCGTCTCTGTTTTATAAATTGTCAAAAACTGTTATATCAAAAGATTTCTCGTAATTGATATTTGGCTTAGCTGATTGCATACCCCACAGATGCAAAAGAATTCCACAAAAGGGGTTACCGACTGGGTAGATGTTTGTCGCCTCGGGTATGGACGAAAATATAAACAATTAATGTTTGCATAGATTTGAATATAAAAGATTCAAGATAATATTCAGAACAATAGACTTTTGGATTAAAGAGTTGGTTTTTGAATTAGGTTAGTAATTTTGAGTTCAATCCCTGGGTCGGGCAGTGTGTACTTGAATTCAGTTAAAACGGTCGAGCAATAACTAAGCAGTACTAAAAATAAGAACTAGACGAGATACTCGTAGGCATGGGCAATGGAACGAGAACAGTATACACCTGTATATTAAATAAAGGGTTCAGTTTAGAATTGCTTGTAGGGCAACCACACCGATATGCACCTGATGACGGCCAAAGTTTTGTGATAGCAACAATAAAGATGAGGGCAATAGTCCGAATATAAATAGTGTAAATAATAAGTGGTGTTATGTCGTAAAATCTAGCAACTCGACTGAACATGCTCAGCTTCCTCCCCATTGCTGCTATTACAGTTGAGCTGGTTAGATGCAGCCGTGAGTTCTATGTTAACAGTTTATTTTCTCGTACTTCTCACTTGTGGAACCCTCTTCCGGTTCCGTGCTATCCAGCTAACTTTAACTTGCAAAAATTTAAATGCAGTGTCAATCGCTATCTACTGTCCTCCTGATTACTCTTTTAATGTTTCTGTTCCTAATTCTTCCCCAACCTGCAACCCCTTGTGTCTTAGTGGCTTTACTGCCTTGTATGGGATGATACCGATTATTAAAAAAAAAATAAAGCAACATTCAGAATTTGCATCCATTTTATCCGCTACTATACACAATTCAATACGAATTACCAATAGGCTGCTATATTTGAGTTCAGTCTACTAAAAACAGGCACGATTTTTAAGGAATTTCTATAAACAAGCAGGGATCACTTTTTATTGCTTAATTGTTCCATTAACTGTGTATGGCCATTAATTTCGCGTAATAGAGGTTATATTAATTTTCTAAATACCTTGGTGGTTTACTATATAGATAATTAATAGTCTCGCCGAGCAAATCAATTTCTTTTGTTAAGTTACTATGTAAACTGACTGAATTTATTCTAACCCAAATTCAGTTTATTTATTGTAGTTATAGCTACAAAAATAGGAAAAATATAAGCGTTTTATTATTTTCGTCCGATACATTATGTATTATATAAATTAAGAATCTTAGATGATGATAAAGCTTACTTGTATCATCAAAAAATGACAACCATATTTGCTTTATTTACATATATGTCATCTTCGAATATCTGTCGATCCAAGTTGCGTTCCGGGGATTTTGAACTGAAACCTTTATTTAATCTGTGTGAGCAGATTGTTCTCATTCCACTCTCCATGTCTAAGGATATCGTGCCTTGTTCTCCTTTTGGTACTCCTCAGCTTCCATTGAATCTGGGTCTGTACGTTGTGATAGCAACAACAAAGATGAGCATATTAGTCCGACTGTAAATAATGCAAAAAGAATAAAAGATGGATGCTAAATGGTCAAAACTTACTTAGAGCAACAAGAGACGTGAAATCGTGGAGAGCCATGATCATCCACGCCCTGAAGGGTCATGGTAGGTAAAAGAAGAAGAATCAATGGATACTTATAAACTTTAATCTCTTATCACGAGTCAGAAGGATTTCAGCTTTTTAAATCATTAAAGTATCCAAAGAAAGCTAAACCAGAAGAAAAGAAATAAAAAGCAATAATATTAGCAAAATCTGATCTCTCCTCTACTTAGTAATATTCTCTTGCATTGGTCTCACGAATAATATTTGCCCTCTCTGAACAATATAATATCTCATTACAAAGAAAGGGAGATGAGATCATGTGATCAATAAATATCCTGCTATGTCGTGCTAGACAATTTTTCTCGCTAGAATGTATCTTACATATTTATAAGTCTACCTTTCGTCCTTGCTTTGAATATTTCTAACACATTTTATCTGGTGATCCTGCTAAATATTTAAAGATCCTTGATAAAATCCAAAGAAGAATCTTCTATGTTATTGATCCTGACCTTGCATCTCGCCTTCAGTTCTTTTCCCACCGCCATAACGTAGCTTCCCAGTGTATTTTTAATAAATACTTTCATTTTTCACTGTTAATCGTTCTGATAAGCTTTACTCTATGGCACCTAGACTTTATTGATTTAAGCGCTGTATTTGGCGACAACGTCTCATCATTTTACAGCTGATATATATATATATATATATACTCGTTTGGAAAAACCTTTGGTATTTTGGCTTGTAATTAAACAAACCAATGCGCAAGGAAAAATAAGAGATAAAAAAAGAAAGAACTAAGAACAAGAAATTGAGACGAAAACAATTATCCAGAATCCAAAGAAAAAAAACCCTCCAAAACGTTGTTTTATAGAACGGAAATATTGATATCGGAGGAAAATCGACATACTGTAATGGTTAGCAAACTTGTCTCGCTGGATCAATTACGACTGAATAGTGAGCTCGATCCTCACTGGGTGTCCCATACTTACGGCTTTGTATTACAACTAAGCTATGCTTAATGAATCACTATATTATATAGATATAGGCAGTAATGTCTCGTTATATCTATTATGCCTAATTAGGAGTTCAATCTTCACTAAGTGCCCCATATTTGTGGCCATGTGTCACATCTAAGTTACGCTTAGTAAATCGCTATATTATATAGATATGCGGGCGGATTGTAATGTGGTGTAATGATTAGAAATCTTGTATCGCTGGATCAATTCACACTAAATAACGAGTTCAACACTCACTGAGTACTCCATACTTGTGGCCTTGTGGCACTTTCAAGCTATACTTAACAAATTACTATATTATATAGATATGAGCAGGCTTCGACGTGGTGAAATGATTAGTAAGCTTCTCTCGAAATACGCCTGAGTAGTGACTTTGTTTCTCACTGTTTCTAACGATTTTTTCTTGTTTCTTGATACTCTGCTTAACTTTTGGAATGCATCTTTGGTTGTCCCAATGCGCCTTCGGATTTCACAGTGCCGCACTTTCTGTCCTCTGTGAAAACACTTCCCAGATATTTAAATCTGCTAATAAAACATCTTTATAGAACGAATTTTCCAATGATGTCTTTGTCTTTGTGAGATCAGGTTGAAATCATAGACAAAGAACATCATTGGAAAATTCGTAAACTTAAGGAATCAACACATATGCTAGGCCACAAAAACTCCTGAGCCGACCAAGCATAGAAATGAATACAATATGGGAGCCATAAGGAGTGCCAGAGAAAAGCGATAATAACAACGAAAATTGCAATATGAGCACTGGAAAAAACATGGAATGATAACAGCAAAAATTGCAATATGAACACTGGAAAAAAATGGTTGCTGAAGACATTAGTTTTATAATACCCAGAAATTTATACAGAGATGTCCTCAAGGACACATGGCACAGTGAAAAGGCGTTAGTGACAGGACTCAAAGAGTGTGAGTTCAATACTTGGTTAAGGCGGTGGAGAACTTCGAGAGGGGGAATTAACAGGAGATGACTGATAACTAACATCCATTAGACGTGGAAATAAAGGATTCAGTTCGACATTCTAACCACCTGAAGAAGGCCGGAGCGTACAACAGCGTACGTTGTGATAAATATGGCAATAAAGATGAGGACAATAATGTAAATAGTGTTGGTAATTGTTATTCCGATGTTAATCGTTCAACTTATACATTTACTACTGATAATTTTTAGTGAATACTCATATTCAAGTAGACGCTTCGTTTATTTATTAAATAGTATATTTATTTATTTTCATTTCAGGCCTGAATATTCGGAGATCGCATCTTTTATTTTAATATGATTTCTAGGACATTCGGAAAATAAATAAACATATTGTTTAATAAATAAACAGTAAATGAGTATCGACTAAAAATAACGATCAAATCGATAGAATCTTCCGGATTAATAAATAGAAATCCATTACTTAGAAAATTTACTGATAATTAAACGTCAGGATGTTAATAACCAGATTAAACTGTCTTTGCCTCATCACCAAAATAGTCGGCTTCACAATGTACTTCAATTGAAAGCGATGTTCTCTGGCTCCGCTAGACTTTGAATAATGTGTATTCAGCGAAATCAGCTATAAAAATTGGAACGTATGAAAATAAAAATAAAAAGAATTGAGGGAAAAAAAACGAAGAGAAAAGCAACTCAAGCTGCCTTTATTTGTACGACTAAGTGTGAATACGTGGGCGAATTTCCGGATTAAGAATGTTTACGCGAAGAACGATGGAGGACGTTAGATGGAATAAGAGATAGATGAAGTGATTGGCGGCGCTCTGTGCAAACCAAATGAACTCGTTGGCGTTCACCGCTACCAGAAAACAAATTAAACCTTTTTTGAACAAACGACTTTAGTAAGACGTCCTGCGGCCACATTATGATTCGTCGGCTTGTAAAAGTCATTACAGTGATATTAATCTTCCGATACGCCTCCTGGCGAGAGATTACAAAACGGGCTAGGTAGTTGCAGATTTTTTTTCTTTTTACCGGCACCAATTGTCAATATGTGAGTCCAGGTAAAAAGATCTATAACGTCGATTTTCAAAGCAGGTAAACTAAACGCAAATTGAAAGATTGCTGCAACACCATCGCTCTACACAATTTGACTTTCTGTCGGACCAAGCTAAACTAAATATCAATAAAGCTTCTGATAGAAATTATTTAAACTTAAAAATAATTTTTTTTAAATATTGTAAAATGTACATAACTATTTTACTTGAATTTCTTCAAGTGAATAACTTTTTTTCAATGCCACTCGCATCATTTGTTTCTATTCATGTTTTCCGAAAAACACTTTTGCGAAATGAACGCGAATTATCGAAGACAGATTTAGAAATCGGACCGCTGATACCATTTTTTAGTGCTGCTAACCGCTTTGACACCGGCACTGTTAATTTTAGGAACAAATAAATATTTACATAGATCAATGAATGTGTTTATGGCGGGTTTGCGTTAAAAAAAAAAATGGCCCCTTTCTGCAACCGGAAATGAACTTATGACGACCTCTCGTGACTTCGGAGGATAGTGTTACCTATCCCGTATTCATGCTTGTGTTATGCTTTGCTTATAGACTGATACTCAGCTCCCAGGTATCAGATGTTTGGTCGGCCGTCAGGCGCATACAAATAAGCATTCTCCGACATTATGTGTTCATATAAATGCATTAGTTTTTCTTGAAGGGGAGTTATACATTTTTAATAAATACAACTTTTCGTTCTTTCAATCTCCAGCCGTTACGTATGTAAAGAAAAAGGTTATAATGAACTGTACTTGGCATAAGCTGGACACTACTTTTGAAAGTATCAGTATCTGATTAATAATGTAACAAAAGAGTTTGGGTGACTCGAACCTTAATGTCCGTATACCATTAATGACTCACCAAATCATGCACTACATGACGTCATTCAGCTACTGATCACTCAGGCTCTCAACCGGACAGAAGTGATAGTAGGTGTCATCAGGTGTAGCAGGGATAGGAATATTCAATCAACTATACGACTCATATTCTATTAATTTTCGCTGTGCATATAGAATGCTAATGAAGAAACCTTAGTTCAGACTAATCATGTTTGGGTCGAGATTTCGAATTTATGTTGTATTTGTCTATATTTCCGAGATGAGGTATCATGTACATTATTTACTTTTCGGACTATTGTCCTCATCTTTGTCGCCATATTTATTACAACGTTTCGGCCGTTGTACACTCCAGCCTTCTTCAGGTGGTTGGAATGTCGAACTTAACCTTAACTTATTTCGCTCACTGGGGTAGACGGTTCTAGTTACAAGTGCTATGTTTAATGGATTTCAGTTATCAGTTATCTCCTGTTAATTTCCCTCTGAAAGTTCTCCACTGCCTTAACCGGGTATTGAACTCACACTCTTTGGGTCCTGTCACTGGATCTAACCAACGCTTTTATCCACTGTCCCATGCGTCGTTGAGGAGTAAATAGTGTTATTGGTGATAATTTATTTATTTTTTTATTGGATCATATTATTTATATATGGCAATTCTGTGTGAAAAATAATATTGCCCAAATGTCCACCAAAGATTCGGTGACACACCTCCACTCGATGATCAAAATTTTTAATGACGTCTCTGCATAGTTGCTCATCGATTTCACCAATATGCCTTATTATCTCATCCTTCAGCTGTTGAATTGTTGTTGGCTTATTGGCATAGACCTTACTTTTGAGATGATCCCAAAGGAAGAAATCTAAAGGTGTCAAGTCGCACGATCGTGGTGGCTAACTGACTTCGCTGTTTCGAGAGATGGTGCGACCTGGGAACTTCTCATTGCATTTCTGTTTGAACGTCCATTTTCGTAATAGGCTTCGATAGCTTTAATACGTTGGTTGATTGCTAATCTTCCCAGGGTTAAAATTGACAAAAACTTAAGTTGTTAAATCTGAAAGAAGAAGAAAAAAATCATTAGATGGGTAAACTTAATTCACATTCAAAATCGGTCCAAATTATGAGAACACCCTTTACTTTCCGGGTAAACCTATGTTTTTTAACTATATAGTTTGTAGATGATAAAATATATTACTGGTAATTTTACTATAAAAATATATTTTTATACTTTATTGCTTTATTGATTGTTATTTTGAAATTTATTACAGCTGTCATTTGCTTTTATTTTTTGTAAAGATATTTATATATATTATATATATGCTGGTATTTTTATATATATTATATATATGCTGGTATTTTTACCATAATGTAATTTTATACTTTCTTAGTAAACCAAAAAATAAAAACCAAAACATTATTTTCTTATAGCTGGGACCCTAACAGGTGTTACCACCTCAGGTTAGGGTGGAGCTGGGAACAACAGCAATTAAGAGGTAGTTCCATACTCTTCAAAACCAACAATCTCTCGATCAGAGGCCTTGCTGCCAGTTGTAGTTTATCGTCACACTCAGGAATATTCGAATTTTTAATATCTAGGGACATGAATGATTTAATAATAATAATAATTATTTAATAATAATAATTTCTAGCTTCAAACTCTTTTTTGCTCTCTCCTTTAACGTCTCCATTTCTTTACCTACAATTATCAAAACGGCGCGTGGTTCAATAATCTCTCAATATCTCTCTAAAGATCTCACAATATCTCTCAATACCTCTCTCAATATCTCTATATCTCTCTAAAGATCTCTCAATATCTCTCAATATGTCTCTAAAGATCTCTTAATATCTCTCAATATCTCTCTAAAGATCTCACAATATCTCTCTCAATATCTCTCTATCTCTCTAAAGATCTCTCAATATCTCTCAATATCTCTCTAAAGATCTCTCAATATCTCTCTAAAGATCTCACAATATCTCTCAATACCTCTCTCAATATATCTATATCTCTCTAAAGATCTCTCAATATGTCTCTAAAGATCTCTTAATATCTCTCTATATATCTCTAAAGATCTCACAATATATTTCAATATCTCTCTAAAGATCTAATATCACTCTGTATTTCTCTAAAGATCTCATTATATCTCTCTCAATATCTCACTAGTGATCATTTCTTTTTTTCTTTTCTTTTTTACGACTTATCAACTCTTTGTGGCTTATTTAAAGGCGAAATTAGCAAAAAAGATAAAAAATTCTTACAATCCATATTTTGTTTCGCCTTTAGAAACTTTATTTGACCAATTCAGCTTTTTCGATGAAAAACTTTTTATTATTGTGATGGATTGTTGAAAACGAGGGGAAAATGGGATGTCTTAATTTATTACCACACGAATGAATGCAAAGCGTTTTTTAAAACAACAATGATTTTTTCCAGATATATGTCTTACTATTTAACCAATTGATGAGGGAAGAGATTGATTCAAACAACCACTTATGGAATCGTGATCACTATGTGAGGATACATGCGCCGTACACGGATGTAGATATCTTCAGGTCAATGTATAAACAGATATAATATTATTACAGTATTATTGACACGAATTCCTAATATATATATATATATATATATATATATATATATATATATATATATATATATGAAAATATATAGAAAATAGGAAGGAACTGGTTAGGTAAATAATCCAAAGTCCCTTAGTATTTTAGTTATTATTTTTTTAAAAAATAGTGCTCGATACAAAAGTAGAGCTTAAATATAATTATTTATTTAAAATATGATTCCAAAACGCGACATAAGCTCATGTTTCAAAACAAGAGCCGAAAACTTCAATATAATTATTTAAATTAAATTGAATTAAAGATTGAAGCTCTGTTCCATCTTTTGAAACATCTTTATCTCAATTTATGTCGCGTTTTGGAATTTATATTTTTAAATAAATAATTATATATATATATATATATATATATATATATATATATATTGTCGTATTTCTAAATGATCAAATTGAGAGTACATTCAATACTTACTGTAAAGTAACCATTGATTTTTACCATTTAATGTTGTTGTTATTTCTTTCTTTGTACATACTTAATATCGGAGTTGGTAAATTTTGTATCGATTTTTCTCTTTTAAAATGAGTTTATGTCTGCCCCATATCAGACACTGGATACCGTGTGAATTCAAAAAGGACTCTATAGCAACAGAAGTGGTAAGAAATATTCGTTCTGTCTATAGAAATTAAACTTTAAGTATCCAGATATGCCAAAGATGGTTTTGGTAAGTTTCAATCAGCAAGTTTTTCTTTCGAAGATTCTTCTAGAACAAGTTCTGTTAATACTGAGGTTCTGCAAACTGTAGTTGAGGAAAATTCTTGAGAGACTTAGCAAAGCAGTTCAATACACCATTTTCATTAACAGGTTTGTTGGTTAGTTGTTTATGTTTAGTGACATATCAACACCTCTATGGGTTATTTAGTACTGGAATCTAAATGTTTTGAACGCAGTTTTTTGCCTTCAACTACAGAAGATTTGTACTTAATTTTATACTCTCAGTTGAGACCACCTTGATAAAGCTAAGTTCAATTTACCTATTTAATAAACAGACATCTCTCGTTGGAATCTGTAAGGAACGAGAAGACTTACCTCCCGAAAAGCGAATTTGCTTGGCGTGTCAGGTCCTGTTGAAAGATCGTAGGCGGACGTGTATCCATTAAATTAACTTTTGTGTTAATAAAAAACAAAACCATATTAGTAGAGCAACTAGGGAGGGTTGGACGCACTCTGTGATACAGTGGATGTGCAGCGAATGAAATTGCGGCTCAAACTAGAATTCGGCGTGCCAAGTTCGATTTCCGGTCGAGTTCATTGCATTCACTTACGCACAAATACCCTCGGAAAAGGTATGTGTACGACCCTTCTCCCTTGCAACCCAGCTATAGGTTAAATAGCAGGACTATCTAGCTGTGGTTAACAACCAGTCGAGGAGAAGCTTCTTTTTACTATGTCCATTTCAGACGTTGGTGAAGATAGCCTGCTCTACCCTCCATTTACACAAGTTCGTTAGTTATGGTATGCCCCCCTCTTGCCGTCAATATATCTTGTATGCGTAAAATTTTCCAACCCTTCTTTCCTCATTGTCACATAGAAACTATCCATTTCTGATTCTAAGTATGTGTCATTTTTTTTCTATTTACTCTAAAACTTGGTCGTTGCTCACAAGTTTAGACCATGGCATTCTCAGCAGCCTTCTGTAGAACCACATTTCTTTGCTTCAACTCTCTTCTTCAGCTTTGAGGAGATTTGTCCAGCATTCACTGCCATATAGGAGGACTGATATATGTAACGGTTCAGTAATCTTTTCCTTGTTTCTAGCAAAATTCTTGTTTGTTAATACTTTGCTTAGCTTTTACATCTTATCTATTCAAATGCGCTTTCTGATTCCAGTATCGCACTTTCCGTCCTCTGTTAAAACACTTCCCAGATGTTTAAATTTTTGTACTTGTTTGGTTTTAATAATTTCTATGTTGGGCTGTCCCTTCTGCTGACAACCATACATTTTGTCTTCTTGCAATTGATGGTTTGTCCTTTCTTCCTGCTTTACTTCAATACTTTCTGTAGAAGTTCTTGTAGTTTCTTTGTCGGCTATCAACAGAGTGTCATCTGCATATCTTAAGTTGTTAAGATTGTAGCCGCCAGGCAGGAGTTTTAATTCATTCAGAATCGCTTCACTGTATAGGTTGAATAAGTCCGGTGAGAAGACACATCCTTGTCTTACACTCCTTTATATTTTTGCATATTTACTGAATTCATTTTCTATCTGTTGTAATGGAATGTCCCACGCTCCCTATCGCCTATGTGGACTGACTATATTAGTAGATATATATAGTGAGCACAGGACATACCTGGAGGCTTGCTTCGGCAATTAGTTGGAGATTCGTCTCCGGCTGAACTGGTTGAACTTTCCGTCTTCGGGCAGAGAGGGACTTAGACGAGGCTCACCGAAGGGCAGAGTCTCGTCTGGGGTGGTAGACAGCTACCCGACCCCGTTTTTTACTGGGTTTACGGAGAATTTTTGCCCGAGCGTACGGGCTCAGATACCCCACGTTAAATTCGGCCTTGTGTCACATCTGATGTTTGGGGCGGTTGGCAAATATCTTTGCTACGGCAATTAGTTGGAGATTCGTCTCAAGCTAAGCTAGTCGAACTCTCCGCCTTCGGACAGAGAGGAACCCAGACGAGGCTATGCCAAGGGGCAGAGTATCGTCTGGGGTGGTAAACAGCTACCCAACCCCGTGTATACGGGGTCTACAGGGAATTTTTGACCGAGCCTATGCACTAAAAAAAGGCCTTGGGCCACATCATGCCTCGCGGGGAGGTAAGGCAAATAATTTGGCTTCGGGAATTACTAGCCTGTCACCCGATTTCCTGTCTTTCAGTAGTGTATTCTCTTTTACAATAAACCTCTCTTTTTTCATCTACGCGCGTGTTGCTGCTCCTTCACTCGAGTACCACCTTTGTCTGTTTGTAACCTCTTTAAGGATACATCTCTCTCCTCATGCAGGCGATTTAATGACAGTTTGGGTCCTGGATTATTCTATCTTTCCCAAATATGTCAAGGCTACCATAGGAGTCCCAACAGTATTTTGAATATCTAAATTCAAAAGAGAAAGTCACCCTGTGAATACGGTCATGGAAAGGAATATGGAATTCATAATTTCACGTGAGGTTCTTTTTTAATTTCTTATTATAGGTTTTTAAGTCTTGTCAACTTTTGCAGGTTATTTAAAGCCAGAAAATATGTTTACATTGTAAAATATCTGTGGAGGAGAATAGGTGAATTCATACCTTTCCCAAGGATATTCGCTTTTAAGTGGATATAACGAATCCGAATAGAACTGGAACTCCCAGATTTTTAATTCCAATTCCGCACTTGGTATTACCAAGAGATCCCCCATCTAGGTATTGACCAAGCTTGACGTTTCTTCAAAGTCAGTGAACCGCTATTTACACTTGATGACCGAGAGCAATACCACGCGCACATCCAAGCTTACACGCGGCCACCCATCTACGTATTGACCGGCTCGACGTTACTTAACTTCGATGATCCTGCGAGCGCCAGTGTGTCAACATGATGGTCGTAAGCCATACCACGCGAACATCCAATCATACAGCACCTGGTATTCCAAAGCGGTCATGCATCTAATTACTGACCAGGCTAGACGTTACTTAAAGTGCGAGAAGCGATGATATTGCCGTAAGTCATATCACCCACATATCCAAACTTACAGTACCAGGTCTTCCCAAGCGGTCAATGATCTAGGTAGTGACCAGGTGATCATACGAGAACCGGTGCTGCAACCTTATGGCCGTAAGACAACTGAGGTTGATAAAGTAGGATATACTATATTCACCAAGCACGCATTCATATATATATATATATATATATATATATATATATATATATATATGCATTTCATTGAATACGGCAGACAAGGTGCTTTTATTTAGTTTTTTAAACAATTTCTCATACGATCTAATATTTTTTTCTTTTCAGATGATAAATTATATAAAAACAGTCCGAATAAATTTAGCCATTTCAAGAATTAAATATTTTAACCCTTATGTATATGAATGACAACTGAGGATAATGTTGATTATGTCAATTAATTAAGATTCATGAATCAGCGGCCAACAGAAAAATATATAGTGATTTTCAAAGCATAGCCTAATGTATGTGGTACTCACTCCTCTGTCGTAATTGTTCTAGCGAGACAAGCTTGCTAACCATTACACCACCTCGAGGTGCCCAGAAAAAATGTATATCTGGAAGGCCCGCAAGAAAGTAAACTTTTTCAGTATTTCACTGAAAGTCGTTCGTAAGCACATTCATTACATTTCTAAATACCAATTGAATATCCGTTGCAAATACTTCACTAGCATTCTTCTCATAGCAATTTTATTTTTCACCCAAACTGACTGTTGCTTACGTCTGTTGCTTGTGGGTTTTCCATTTCGAAGCTGAGCAGGGCAAGGTTTTAAAGTTCTGTAACCAGTATACGGTTCACACCTGTCTAAATAGAAATTTGTTTTGATTCCACATCGAATAAAAAGAAAAAAACTTCCAACAAGTTGTTATATTCCCTGCGAATAGGAATATATACTTGAAAAACAAGGTGGATAAAATAAGTACCGGTTTATTGTAAACAAAAAAGAACAGTACAATAAGAATAAAGGTAACAGTTATGCACAAGGTCGTCGCAAGTCAATCCAGTAGTGAGTGCTAATATAGGAAGCTAGGTAGTTCTCGCGTAAGTCTGAGTCATACTCAACAAATCCCAGCTAGACAATATTTACCAACCTCCCCACGAAGTAGGATGTGGCACAAGGCCGAATTTAATGTGGGACAATCTGAGCCCGTTGGCTCAGCCAAAAATTCCCTGTAGACCCCGCATAAACGGGTTCGGGTCTGTCTACCTCCCCGGACGAGACTGTCCTTCGGTATAGTCCGAGTTCCTCTCTGCCTGAAGGCAGGTAGTTCGACCACAGCTAGGAACTGAGTAACAGATCCCAGCTAGCCTCTGTAGTCCGTTGACTTACAGATACTTATAGGTAGTTACTACCTATAGAGTTGCCACTCATGGGGGTGACAGGTTATTCCATTACATCATAAATGTTCAGTTTAAAGTCTCGTACCGTTCTTGTAATTCTAGTGATGCTACAAAAATATGGAAAAAAAATATAATTTTTTGCTTCTAATTAGTTCGTAAACTGCAGATTTATAAATTGGGCCGGAACAAATATTCGTTGCATTTTGTAAGTGAATTTCAAAGAAAGGCAATATTTAGAAATGTGTACATAGATTTATTAAACAATATGCGTCACTTAGTTCGAATACCTTTCGGCATTTTTAAGGTAGCTTCCATCCTCCTAGAATTTGGTATTCTTTTTACGGGCTTCAACAGAACTTAAGTCTTTCTGGTTTGGTACTCCTGCTATATGTTTAGACATTCTTGATAATATCCAAAGAAGAATTTACAATGTTATTGGTCCTGACATGGCATCTCGGCTTCAATCACTTTCCCGCCGCTGTAACGTAGCTTCCGTCTGCATTTTCTGTAAATACTTTCATTGAAATTGTTCTGATCAACTTTCCTCCATGGTACCTAGACTTTATGAATTTAAACATAATGCTAGATTGGCGCCATCATTTTATAGTTGAAATTACTAGATATAACCGTAAGTTCTATGCTAATAGTGTCTTCCATTGCACTTCTTGCTTTTGGAATTCTTCTGGCTTCTTGTTTCCCAGTCAACCTTCAGCTTCAAAAATTTAAATATATATAATGTCAATCGCTATCGTCACTTCTTAATTCCTGTTCTTTTATTGTTCCCATTCCTTCTCCCCCCCTCTCTCTCTCTCTCTCTCTCTCATATTCTGTAACATTCAGTAACCCCTTACGTCCTAGTTGATTTATTCTTTTGCTTGGGATGAAATTGTTCTTAATGGATTTAAGAGAATTTAGTAGGGATCGAAATAAATGTTAATCCAAAGGATCAAGGTCGGGGGCGGGAAACGGCAGGTGTTGTGTGATATTTCAGCTAAGCCCTACCAATCTCTGTCAAGTCTGCAAAAGGCCGCGAGGTCTGTTTTTGTCTTGATGCAAGATGGCATCCTTCTGATTGGCCAGTTTCAAAAAAACTTCTTCTCAATTGCTGCCTTTAATCTGTCCAAATGGGAACAATATTTGTCTGAATCCAATGTCTGATTTTGTGGGTAGATCATAATATCCAGTACCTTTCCAAACCTACCTTGGTAGTTAAAAAGCTCCTATCATAGACCTCTTCACTCATCCAGTAAGTTCAATCCCATCTATTGTGCCTTTATGCCAGAATAATCTACATTTAGTTAATATCATGAACTATTCGATGTGGGAGCTGGTTAACGAGTTAATCTAGCAAAACCATTGCTACTGTGTAGTGATTTCGATCTTCAGTAAGGTATTGCTCACTTGTGGTCATGCTAAACTAATCTTACGAAACACCTGACTAGGGAATGAAAGTAGACTGTGATCTTATGCCAAAGTGAGGCTTAATAAAATTACAGTAGTGCGTTTAAAAACACGTCATTTTTACACATGATCGAATGATAGTAAAGTACGTAATCTAACTACATGATATTAGTATTCATAAATATTATGCAGATTTAACTACAAAAAGGTATAAAAAGCTGCGCTTGTAAATAAAAGGCAGATAGTAAGTGAGTAAGTGAGGTAAAACTTTCCTCTCCTTCGGTGCAATCGTCGGTGGTCAGCTGATAAAGGTTCCTTGTTTTGCTCAAGAATAAACTGTATTCATTACCCAGTTTCTCGTTCTCTCTTCATTCTACACGAGAATAAAGCGGGAGCCTTTAATCATATCTGAAGAAGCCCGAGTTGTATTTGTCAACAACTAAAACTAAGATGAGAGATGTCATGTCTTACAAAAACCTGTTAACTACAATTAATTCTATCCTGACTCTAGTTATAAGTAGAATCGTAAACCGCTATTATACACGGATGGCTGTTCTAGTTCCACGTGCCATGTTTAATGGATGTCCTGTTAATTTCCCTCTGAAAGTTCTCCACTGCCTTAACTGGGTATTGAACTCACACTCTTTGGGTCCTGTCACTGGATCTAACTAACGCCTTTATCCACTGTGCCATGTGCCAGTCTACTTCAGTGAGCGAAATAAAGGGTTCAGTTCGACATTCCAACCACCTGAAGAAGGCCGGAGCGTACAACGGCCGAAACGTTGTAATAAATATGACGACAAAGATGAGGACACTAGTCCGAATAATGTAAATAATGTTTATGGGTTTTAGTTATAATATCTATGTAAATTCCAAGCGTCTGTATTTCTTTAGTGTATAAAAGTTTCCCGTAGAACTAATTCAGTGATTTTTCTATCTTTTTCCAGATTCTGAGAAACGCGTTTTTAATCAGTTTAATAATACAATAATAATAAATAAAAACATAATTTTAAGTCGTTCTGTAAATAACTTTGAAATGGCCATCAATGAAGCTTTCTTCTTTTGCTCTTGTTGACAAATACGATAAACAACTGCATTTTTGTTTTAATATTGGCCTTTTAAATCTGTTTTTTTTTTAAATAAAACCTGATTTGTTTTTCTTTTTACTTTTGAAATTCGAAGGTGCATTGGGATAACCAAAGATGCATTTCAAAAGCTAAGCAAAGTATCAAGAAACAGAAATCTTCGTTACAAACAAATAAAAGAGTACTGAACTGTTATGTGATATCTGTCCTCCTATACGGTACTGAATGCTGGACAGACTCTTTAAAGATGAAGAAGATACTTGAAGCAACAGAAACGTGGTTCTACAGAAGGATGCTGAGAATGTAATGGGCCGAATATGCGAACAACAACAAAGTTTTAGACAAAATAGACAAAAAAAAACGAAACTTATACTTAACATCAAGGACAGTTAAAATTTCTAATGAGGAAAGAGGGTTTGGAAAATCTGACACTCACAAGACAGAATGAAGGCAAGAGAGACAGAGAAAAGAACACAACATACTTAGTGAGCTTGACTAAATGGATGGCGGAACAGGCTTTAGAAGAAATAACAAAAAGACAAAATTTATTAAAAACTTTAAAAAGACAGGAAATCGTGGAGAGTCATGATCACCTACGTTCTGAGGCACATGAAGAGGAAAAAAAACAACAGAAAGGACAATCAATATAATCAATATAACAAGACAATTCAGAAATAAATGATATATCTGTAATAAAAATCAGGTATTTGGAGTCCCTGAAATACTGATGCTATGACAAAGCGGAAATGTACTAACAGAGGGTTATGGTTTTATGCAAAGCAAATTTTTCCAGGTGCTTCATGCCAATTATAAGTAAATATAAACCTACTTTTATTTAGCTTGCTCTTCTTCCAACATTTAAATGTATTTGGAGAAATTGTAAAGGTTCATTAAACAAGGAGGCAAAGAAGCAACAAGGTGTTAAATTTATCCTTGAATTTTGCATGTATGCATAAATCCTGGCTCTGTTTTTTTTCTTTTGACGTTCGAAAACAGGTCATTGGCATGTGGAAATCATAGAAAGAATACAATATATATCATTGTTTACAAGTTAAACAATTTGCTTCTACTGACCTACTGCTCACGATTGATATAACAGACTTCGAAGGGAATCCTTAAAAAACTATAAATGAATAAATAAATATTGTAAAAGGAGCGAAGTTCTATAGCCAGTGTTAGGTGCACACCTGTTTAAAGAGAACCTTTGTTTCATCTCCAAATCAAAAGCAAAAAAAAAAAAATACTTCCAAGTTTTCCGTCTAAAATCTCACCTCGTTTTTGTCTTTTCAGCCGTGCTAAAATAAAATAAATATTACAAATTACTTGCAAAATGAAAAATAAATAGATTTATATATTACTGCGTTTCCCATAGAGCGGTGGAGTTGTGGGTAGCGGCTGGGATTGAGCAACTGGAGATCCGAGTTCGAATTCTAGTCGAATCCATTACATTCACTTACGTGATAATACACTTGGGAAAGGTAGTAATGCTCTTCTCCCTCCAGCTATGGGTAAATAACAGGACAGACTGGGTTCTATAGCCTTTGTTGGCAACTGGTCTAGGAGAAGGACAACTCTGAATTCAAAACCTGTGGACGGGCGTTTGGGGACCTTGTAGTGCACCAAGGCCTCTGTATTCGACCCTTCAAAAGGTGTGGTTGGTTCTGCATAAAGCCTTCACCACTATAATCATATGTGCTGGTGTTGGGCTGTCGGTTCCTAGGAACTGATCTGCTTGAACCTCATACGTCGAGTAGGACGGGAGAGTCCACCGCATTTCCCATAGGGTGCATTCAGTTTAAGCTATTTTCGAAAACTTTGTTTTATTTAGTTCTGCAGAAATTTGATTATCTGGTTAGTATTATAACGAAAGACTCGGCGCATTAACAAACAGAACAAATGTTAGAAACCAAGAGATATATGCCGAGTATCTTTGTAATAAAATTCATCCTATACGGCAGTGACCATGGGACAATTTCCTCACTGATGAAAAGAAAATTTGAAACTTTATGGAATGGATGCTGAGAATACCTTGGACGGAATGTGGAAGCAACGAGAAATTTTGAAGTACACTTATGCTTAGGGTCAGATAAATACTGTTGCGCTCCGTGTCGTCATTGGCTTCAGTCCCAACGCCACTTCATAGATTCATTTCTTTTTCAGTCAATTATGTGCCATGCTTGATGTGCCTTTCGATACATGACTGACGTGGTATATGTTTTCCCGTAATAGGTTGCCGTTTCTTTCTGCCGTAGACCCGTTTCCATGTAAGGCTATAGAACCCGGTCTGTCCTGCTATTTACCCATAGAAGAGAAGAAGAGGATTCATGCCTTTCCCAAGAGCATTAGCACGTAAGTCAATGGATTCGACTGGAATTCGAATTCGGCTCTCCGGTTCCTCAATCCGAGCCGCTATCCATTACTCCAACGGGCCTCTTATATGCTCTGTTATAAGAGGGAAAAAACGTTGTAGCATCAATTCTGGGAAGCAGCGGAAGGAAGAATTTCAAGAAGTCGCATCGCTGCTCGTTGTCTTAAACTCCCTCTACATGCGACCATAACCTGTCTATTGAACGTCGGTATGGGAAGCGTATCAATGCTTCCAAAATTCTTGCGACTCCCTGTCGACTTCGCGCCGTTTTTATCTTACATTCAAAACTTATAGAGTTCAAAGGCGTCTCCACATCTTTGTAGGCGACGAATTATTTTCCATTGTAACCCCTCCCACTGCTCTATCGCTATTTCCATGGTGAATGTTCCACTAGTCCTAACCTTAACGGCTAAGAGCTGTAATGCCTCGCACATATTAGCGACCCATTTCCCCTCATATCCTCCTGGTGAGATGTAAGTTTCACTCAAGCAGATTCTTCATACTGCCTTGTGGAACCGACTCCCAAAAGGCTGCTTCCCCGACCACTATAGTCTTAACCTGTTCAAGTCTAGGACTGTACCTCTTACTCTGTAACCCTCTAACTGGAGTGGCTCCAGGGCCTTATTCAGGATAAACACCACTATAAAAAAAATAACAAAGTGTGTAGGAGATATAACACAAAAACAAAATTTAAGAGTTCCAGGAAGTTCCAGATCAAAACTTGATCGACTGAATATATGATACACTACAAAATGACAATCTCCATTTCGCTTTAATATTTTCACAATTTCATTCAGTTAAATTCAATATTTAAAAGGAAATAAAGGTTGAAAAAAGGGCTATGATTTGATGGAATTCCATTGGTTGAATTTGTCACTTCTTACTTTATATCACCTCCCTCACCACATTTTCACTAATATATATATATATATATATATATATATATATATATATATATATATATATATATATATATATATTGAACAGCAAACTCTATATAATACATGTTTCCTTAAAAAATGAGTAACAAGGTACTTTGGTAAAATTTCTAATGTGTTTTTCTTGTGTTGTGTTCGAACAATAGATTTGTTTTTAGACCCTAGGGTGAACAAACATTTCCATGTTCCGAGCATTTTCACTTAATGTATGAGCCCTTTCCATGAATTATGGTTATGCTATTGTAAATGGCGTGTAAGTCTGTATGCTGACATATTTTAAATGCCCGAATACGGTCAGTATATTTCGGCCGTGTTTGTAGTTAATGTTGATAACGGTAGTCTTTTATCATTTGACAAAATTCTACACACACTAATACATTTTTGTTCGCACAAGAAAAAAATGTAATAAAAAATTAACTTTAATGATACTTTATATATATATATATATATATATATATATATATATATATATATATATATATATATATATATTTTTTGTCCCTCACCACCATTGCACAACACGGAGTTTATAACGGTGAGAGATAATATGAGTATTTATTAATATATACTTAATAGCTCTTTTATATTACATCGAACACTATTTTATTAACACCAGCAGTTCATGTGTGATATATATATAAATAAGGAAAAGAATATCAGCCTACTATAATCAATCCAAAAACTGCAAACTCTGCTTAGCGGAAAAAATAGCTCTAATTACATTCCCAACTAAACAAACTACTAAATAAACGATCAGAACTCATCTCAAAATGTAGACACGAAAACTATTTTTATTACGTTACATAAAAATCGAAACTGAAAAGAATAAATAAAAATAATAAATAAATAAATATAAAACTAAATAAGCAAAAAGAAGTAAAGTAAATTAATCCAAATAAATAAAGTAAATAATAAAAAATTAAATCTTTCCCGCCAAAATAACCGTTATTCACCACTGACCCGTATGTATAAATAGTCCAGAAAAACATAACACTGAGGCCTGATGATTGCGTTTAGCATGAAACACTCTGTCGCCTCTGAGTGTAGACTTCAATGTTCACTTTTATATTTACATACGCTCTATCTCTGATATTGAGCACTTTATCCTATAAATATAGCATGCTTTAACACTATATTTCTTTATATATATATATATATATATATATATATATATAGATAGATAGATAGATAGATAGATAGATAGATATTCCGATGTGCTACATTCCTTAATTTCAACAGTTCAGACCTTTACAGCTAAGACACGCCTTGCCACACAAAACGGTCGAATCGTCTGTATTCCCTTTATGTTCCATTAGTAAGAAGAAAATTCCATTCAGACAACTTATTCTGAAGAACTGACTTCTGAAAGGATTGTTCCTTAATCACTACAATTTTAAATTCTAAATCTCGGTTCGACCATTATCTGCCTTCAACAACCTCATTCAATAACCCTCCACATTGAGTGGCTCTCTGAGTGAACAACAACAACAAAAAAAACATCATCTGCTCGTTCAGTTCTCTCCATGAAATACAATATATATATGTATATATATGTACACTGTCACGCCAACAATAAATGAATTCATTATTTTCTAATGTTGCTTCTTTGTAAGATCAAAATCGTAATATAAATGATTAAACGTTCAAATAAATCAATTCGTTTGTATATTGATTTATTTTCATTATTCAAAAGAATCATTAGAAAAAAAAACTATTTGTGAGCTTGTCGACATCGATGTCAAATTTGTTTAATTTTACCTTGATCAAAATTTGGATCAGACGTAATAAAATTAACCATATGGGCTGATTTCCCAAGATAAATTATCCCTTATAACGGTAAGTAGCTCGCTATTTTACAAAAAATATATATACGCAATGTTTGATGCGAAACCAGATAAAACATATCATGAAATCGATACATTCAAGAATTACAAACTCAAACTGATAGATTGCGAGATGGATAGAAATAGATAAATATAAAGATACGTTTCTGCCTGCCATCAGCATGGCAGATGCTAGAATCTAGGAGAGTAACACTTTGCGTCTTCTTCTCGTACTTTTCTTTTTTCCACTGACATGAAGTGGAGTGATTACATCGAATCAGTTGCTAGATCTACTGCTAGGAAATTTGGTTCACTGTGTCGTGTCAGACAATCTTTCTGGTCAGAATCTATTTTGCGCGTTTATAAATCATCGGTCCGTGTATTGAATGCTGATGCCACATCTAGTCTGGTGCTTTTGCTATATACCTCGAGATTCTTGAAAAACAATTTAAAAAAAAAAAAGAGTCTGTAACTTAATCATTCCTGACCTGATATCTTGACTTCAGTCACTTTCTTACCGACGTGACGTGGCTTCCCTCTGTCTTTTCTACAAATATTTTCATGACAACTATTCTGATGACATTTTTCCCTGGTGCCTCGACTGTATGAATTTAAGCGTGCTACGAGAGTGGCATCTAGGTCTCGCCGTTTTATTGGTGGACTAACTAAATGCAACCGTTTCTTCTGTTCTAACTCTTCCCGCTTGTGGAACTACCTTCTGATTTTTTGATTCTCTGTCACCTATAATCTCAAAAAATGTAAATGCAAAGTCAATCGTCATCTGTCTTCCTGAGTCCTGCGTCTCTCTCTCCCCTTTTCCGAATTAAAGTTTTCTCATTCTCTCTTCTGTTACATCTGCATCCTAGCAACATTATCATCTTCCTTGGGGGATAAATGATAAAAAAAAAAAAACTAGAGACCAAAAGTTTGTGGTCTTTCTTTGGATTTCGAGGAATCGCTTAAAAAATTAAGATTGCTGTCTATTTCAGAATTAATTTACTCAGTGACTTCGAACCAGAAAGACTTTCTCCCCCTAAAAGGTTTTATCATATAAGTATAAGAGCCTGTATTGTTTTCATTTTCCTTAAAACTTGCTCGTTACTCACATGTTCAGTCCGTTGTATTCTCAGCATCCTTCTGTAGAAACACGTTTCTGTTGCTTCATGTCTCTTCATCTGTGAGAAGATTGTCCAGCATTCGCCGGCATATAAGAGGACCAGTATTACATAACACTTCTTTGTGTTTCTAACGAAATTTTCCTATTTCTTGATATGTTGCTTAGCTTTTGAAAAGCATCTTTCGCTATTCCAATGTGCCCTCGGTCTTTTCAGAAATTTCTGTATGAAGAACAAAGAATTAAACTATAATTATTTATTTTGACTTATTTAGATAATTCCATAAAAAATATCATCTCCATTCGACTTTGTAGTTATATGAGTAGTAGACAACAACAATGATTATCATGAACGCTGGAGGTTTTCTAACTTACGACCGAATTTTGACACGGTAGATATAAAATGTTTCTATAAAAACGCGGTTAATTACAAAATAATAGGGAGCACCCAGTGAGGAACTCGCTACTCAGTATAATTGATCCAGCGACCCAAGTTTGCTAACCATTACACCACCTCGAAGGACAACATCTAAATTACGCTTAGTAAATCGATATATATATATATATATATATATATATATATATATATATATATATATATATATATATATATATATATATTTATTAAGCGTAGCTTAGAAACTTAGATGTGGCATAAGGCCGGAGCAGCTAGTGAAGATCGAACTCACTACTCAGTCGGATGCTTGTCTTGCTAGGTCAATTATGACTGAGTAGAGAGTTTGATCCTCACTAGGTGGTCCATACTTTCGTTCTTATGCTACATCTAAGCAGCGCTTGGTAAATCACTAATTAAATTATATATATATATGTGTATATATATATATATATATATATGTATATATATATATATATATATATATATATGTGTGTATATATATATATATATATATATATATATATATATATATATATATATGTATGTATGTATATATGTGTGTGTTTATATATATATATATATATATATATATATATATATATATATATATATATATATATAAAAAAAAAGAACAGTAAGATGTATAAAAAAAATTTAAACTAATAATATACATACTTATACTTGATGTGAAAATAATTCTACATAGTGTAAGGGATTCTAATACATTTAATTGTTCTTAAAAGAAATATAGTATATTAAAAATTAAAAGTGAAAATATTTCAAATCGTAGTTAAATAAAACATATTCTAACCTAAGCACCCCACAAAAATCTTTAAATATACAAATAGAAAAAAATGCCGTAAGAATTTCTGCCATTAACAATAAAATTTTTAAAAAATCCAGCCGACATGCATTTAACGGATGTTAGATTTCATTGAAAAATACATCCCTACCCCTACCAAAACGTAACTAATAACGGATACATCAAAATACAGCGATAATGAACACGCAGACACCCCTTGTCTAGTGGAAGTGGATTTATCTGTAACCTTGGAAACGTGAATTATGATTTTAGCTGTGTCTTTAAAACCCAGTAATTTTAAAAGTTACTCCAAAATTCGCTTGAGGATGAAATGGAACTAATGTCTTTAATTTAATTACAAAATTAAATTCGGAGATTTTAGCTTCCATTTTTGAAACATGGTTAGAACTGTGTAGCGAAAAAAAACATATTCTAAATCAATTAATTTATAATATATATATATATATGTTAAGAAATGGACAAGGTCCGACAATTTATTTATTAAAGACATTTTTATTTATGTTTAACGTTGTTATTTTTTATAGATACAAGTATTTAAGCAAATGCTCTGTTTAAGATAAACAGTATTAAATAAATACTAATAATAGTATTAAATAAGGCCGGTAAATGTTATTTAATACTGTTTATCTTAAACAGAGCATTTGCTTAAATACTTGTATCTATAAAAAATAACAACGTTAAACATAAATAAAAATGTCTTTAATAAATAAATATATATATATATGTATATGGGTGTATTTGTGTATATCCGTGTATATATATCTGTATACCTTAGTGTCTTGGAATGTATCATCAATCTTAACTAAAATCTACTTTTGTTTGATAATGGTTTTATGATTGCATATAGCTTTAATAATCAACAGTTGTGTCTTATATGGACTTTACAGTCATTTATCGTCACTAAGATAATATTGTTAGAATATGTGTATGTATGTGTGTATATATATATATATATGTGTGTGTGTGTGTGTATGTATATATATGTGTATGTGTTTATGTATGTGTATGTATGTGTTTATATATGTATATGTTTGTATATGTGTATGTATGTATATGTATATGTCTGTGTATATGTGTATATACGTATATATACATGTATTTAGTTTATTTACTTTTTTATGTTGCTGTGTAGGTTGATATATTTATATTTATTTCGATGTATGTATATATGCATATGCGTATTGGTGTATGTATGGGTGTATGTATATGTGTATATATAGGTATATATATGTATTTGGGTATATGTGTATGCATATGTATGTGCGTGCAATACTTTTGTATGTTTCTATCTGTAGTGAAGAATGTGTGTACACATACGTACGTATGTATTTTTTTATTTTCTTTCACATATTTTTATATATTTGTACTCGCGTATGTGTACTAATACGTATCTAAGTATATATGAGATATTTATATATATTTCAGCGTTTAGGAGGTTTCTTTTTTATATATTAGATAGTGTAATTTTTATGTGTATATATTTATTTTTCTATCCATTTCTATATATTTTAGTGTCTTTTTTTCCTCATGTTCTTCATTGACTAATATTTGTTTTTCTATTCTACCTATATTAAATTTTATCTATTCAACCATTTTTATCTATATATCTTTGCCCGTATAAGTTATATTTTAATAGTATGTTACAACATATTTTAATAGTATGTTTACTAACACTTTCAAATTTGAATATTTCTTGGTGGGTATACGTGCATGTCTTTATCGATGTATGTATGTATAATCGCTTATATGTGCCTTTCATTGTATGTATATGTTGTCGTCTTTTTTAAGGGTCGTGTACACCTATTTCCTGTCTCGTCACTTTTTGCGTGTTTATATATCTAAATATGTCTACGTGTTTGTGGATTATAATCTGATTGTGTATGTATTATCTTTTGTAAGATTTCATCCTCCCCTGCCCACGTCATCACTTTAAATGTATCTAAGTTGTAACGGAGCTTAGAACAACATTAGATTTTAACGTTTATTCCAAGTTAATTTTTGACCTTTCAATAAAAACAATATAAATAACAAAACGTATCTATTTTTTCCTCAGTTTCTCCTTTAAATAATTTTATAATTTTTTAAACTTAACATAGATTAAATTTAAAATTGGTAATTTTTAATTTTATAGTATAATTTAATATTAATTAGTTAGAATCAATTCTATTTTAGTCTAACCCTAACATAAATAAATAATTATTATAACCAAAGTTCATTGTTAAGTTTCTTGAATTCTCATATACTTGTATTTTGATTGATCATTCCAGCTTATGTAACAGCGTTTCCCCTAGCGGGGGTCGTTTGATTGATTTGAACCTTTTAAAAACCTTTATTCTACATTCAACACCATCACTTGATAAGACATCAGTTGAAACAAAATGGCTATTTTTTAGTGATTTTTATAACATATTTATGTTATAATTTTCGAGTAATTATATATATATATATATATATATATATATATATATATATATATATATATATATATATATATGAAATAAATCCTAAAGAGTCAGGAAAACCTACCTAGGTTTCACCTAAACGGATCTTCAGGTGAAACTTAGGTAGGTTTTCCTGGCTCTTTAGGATTTATTTTATTTATTCCAGCTCTACTTAGCACATTGAGCACTCTACGTTTTAGTCTTTCGACTCGCTTGGGTTTTTTTTTCTTCGGACTAAAGACTTAACTCACTGGACAATTTGTTTCGGCCTTTTCTAATGTTCTTAGTTCTTTCTTTTTTATTTCCAATTTTTTCTCGGGTGACGATTTGTTTTGACATATTTGTTGTGCTATCCGAGGTTTTTTCCAACCGAATACTGCTATTATATATATATATATATATATATATATATATATATATATATATATATATATATATATATATATATATATATATATATACTTTCGACGTGATGTAATGGTTAGCAAGCTTGTCTAGATAGATCAATTATGACTGAGTACTGAGTTAGATCCTCACTGGCTACTTCATGTCTACGTCATTGTTCCACGTCTGAAGTACACTTAGAAAATCGTTAAGGTTAGCAAGCGTGTCTCACTAGAGCAATTACAACTGAGTAGTGAGTTCGATCCTCATTGGATGCTTCAGACAAGCCGCCTTGTTCCACATGGAGAAATTGAACCAGGCATACTACTGGATGATCAATGACTAACAAAATGCCAAAGAATTAAATTTTTTTAATCGATTTACAGACAGGCACTTATAGATATTGGTATACAATAATTTTGCGTATTCAAAAGCTCCATCAACTAAAGAATAAATCCACAAGTGAAAACCAATTTTTAGCGGGAAAAAGTGCCATGCTTAGTGGATGTCAGTTATCAATTATCTCCTGTTAATTCCCCTCTGAAAGTTCTCCACTGCCTTAACCAGGTATTGAACTCACGCTCTTTGGGTCCTGTCATTGGATCTAACATCTAACACAGTGGATAAAGGCGTTAGTTAGATCCAGTGACAGGACCAAAAGAATGTGAGGGGAATTAACAGGAGATAACTGATAAGTGACATCCATTAAACATGGCACGTGAAACTAGAACAGTCTACCCCAGTGAGCGAAATAAAGGGTTCAGTTCGACATTCCAACCACCTGAAGAAGGCCGGAGCGTACAACGGCCGAAACCTTGTAATAAATATGGCGACAAAGATGGGGACAATAGTCCGAATAATGTAAATAATGTACTATAGATGTATCTGCGATTACAAACTCTCTACTACAACGAGCATTACAAAAGTGACCACGAGTATTCGTTGACATCACAAAAGCATTAAAAGAAGCAAAAAGATTTTCAAAGACTATATAGTCATATTATTAATAGGACCTGAAATGGATAGACCTGTACGTTTAATTGTCGTAAAGACCTGAATTGAATATACCTGTATGTTTAACTGTCGTTATAACCTAAATTAGATAGACCTGTACCTTATAATTGTCGGTACAACCTGAATTGGATAAACCTGTACGTTTAATTGTTGATATAACCTGAATTGGATAGACCAGAACATACAATTACCGATAAGACCTGAACTAGATAGACTTGTACGTCTAATTGTCGATCAGACCTGATTTGGATAGACATGTCGTCCTAATTGTCGTTAAAACCTGTATTAGATAGACGGCAATTAGATAAACTTATAATGAATTCTATTGAAATATACTCGAAGACATAGTACACAATTGCAGACAGATGCATTATGTATAAAGGTGAAGTAAGTAGTGTTCTGTCTGCCGACATTGAAGAAAAACTGGATTTTACCTCCGCTCGAACACCGACCTCTAGCAGCCATGACCATTTCAGTTTAGAGTTAAGCTATGAGTTATCCTTTTCAAGAATGACGATCCTTCTTTTCCTCGATGCAATCTCTATGCATCTGGATGGAGAAAATGTGAACGGTTCGCTGCCAAAAGACAGGGTGGGGGGAAGAAATAACTGTAAGCGGATCACGTTTTTCGGAATCAGTAACGACGGGCCGATCCTATTTTATACCCGTGAAATTTCCGCTCGCATCAATAGATTAATAAAAAGGTTTTGAAAAGTCAGACCGTCAGCAAATAGCTCAGCTGCTACATGCGTACTTTAGTGGCAGATGTGGGGGCGAGCTGACATGATCAGTTTCGCCCTCCTCTAGCGCTTATCGGGAGGCCAAGTGCTGGCCGCCATCAAAGTCTTGAACAGTGTTTCAAAAAGAATATGCCAAAAATAATCTACCGCTAGTTTCAGGTGCGTTCATTTCGGAAGAAGATAGTTAAAAGGCTAAATATAGCAAAACATTTCTCTGCAAGGTCGGTAGGTTCTGGCCCCAAAATGTGGGGGTGGCTTTCCTTTAGTTTATTAATAGAAAACGTCTAGTTCCATTGCTTAGAATTGACACCAGCTGATTGAGTTATCTAAGTTTGTATTTTTTTTTAATCAGGAATTAGTAAGCATGGTCGTAATCTTACCAATGTACGTGACATGGAAGCTGGGCCTTACTCCTCCTGATGACCTACAGGAGAACATCCAAACTAAGAAAGAGAGGGTCAGTTCATAATGTGGGTACACGCGTATATACAGGAATAGACGTTGATTACGAGAATAGACCTGATGTATTCAAATATAGGTTTTGTAGCTGATAACGACAAAGAGGATTATGGGATATAATTCGTATGTTTGATGATGATGCTGATGATAATGATGATGAAGATGGCCGCAAATTGTTGCTAGAGAAATAAACAAAAATTAAATATTGATCTTATTATGATCCAGATTCTGTTCTTTACGTTCTTCCCATTTTTTTTTTTTTTTGGTGTTTGTGTGTGTATGTATGAGGGGGGGGGTCGTATGATCTCTTTGGGCGTAAAATTACCAATAGTTTTTTATACAACCATTTCTTTTCGACTCAGGTATAAAGAAGATTAATGATCGCGAGATCAAAGAATTGGTTCCTGTTGGTGCTCGTTTAGCACTAAGTGGGTTACCAAAAGTTCGTTTCCGAAGAGTTGTGCTTGAACTTCCAAAAGAAAATTATTTCCCGCCAAACTAATCCCGTCCCGCGCAAATAAAGTAAAAATATCCAATAAATTTCAAAATTATATGAAAGGAAAGGTTAGCCTATCAACTGATTCACACTCCTACCCAGATTGGGTTTCCGGTTGCTTATAAAGTCTTTTCATTGTCTTTCACTATCGTGCGTCTTAGTGGCCTTATCGCCTTATTTCGGGTGAATTGAAAAAATATATATCAATTTTATACTTTTATACCAACAGAAAGATTGCGTGAAGATTGACTGATTTGTTTTTTTTTGGGGGGGGGCGTTTTTTTAGTTTATCAACCGTTTCTTTTTTTATAAATTCATCTCAAGTAAAGTAATAATTCAACTAAGACGCAAGGGGGCTACTACAAGTGAAAGAGAATGAAAATATTTTAGAAATCCAATCCTAAACAGGGAACAAGCGATAAAATTCTACTCCTGTTAAGAGAAAAAAATGGGGGAGTTCAGGGGTTAGAAGTATAGCGTTAAAGTAGACTTTAGAATGAACTGGAAACCCAGTCGTAAAAAGGAAACAAGGGATAAACATCTTCCTCTTGTTAAAAAAACGGTGAAAATTTAAAGCCGAAACATATTTCAGATTATAGGAAGTCTTACAATACCTCATTTTCGGTGAAGCAGCCAATCTGCACGAGCAGTAATGGATAGCGGCTCGAATTGGAGTGCCGAGTTCGAATTCCAGTTGAATACATTGCGTTCACTTTCGTGGGAAAGATATGAATCCTATGCTTCTCGTCGCCCCCGTAGTTCTATAGCCTTAGATGGCAACTAGTCTACCGCATGGTTAGACCGGGTTCTATAGCCTTGGATGGCAACTAATCTACCGCAGAAGGAAATGGCAACTTACTGCAGAAAAAAATCTGCCTCGTCAGTCATGTATCGAAAGATACATGATCGCCTAAGCGTGTATCACGCTTCTGCTCCTGATTATAGAAATTAAGCGTACAGTATGCAGTGTTCCCAAACAGTCCCAGCGTGAAGAAGTAAGCTTATTTTAGACAAGTGAAAGGAATGTGTTTTTGTTAGACATTTTTTTGACTGGGAATTACCTACCGAGTCATATTTAGGGTTCGACGAACTAAAAAAAAAAAGGTGATTAAACTAATTGTAATGCAATGAATGCTAGTTTCGTAATGGCCAGGCTTCTTTCTCGGAATATTTCTTCATTTTCTGTGAAGTAGTCTCTCTGTTCCCGGTCACAGGAATGGCACGTGTCTCCGTAACTGTTACAATTATCTCTTAACGGAAACTAACAATTATGCTTAAATACGGAATGGAGGAGGAAGGCCTGTGGTGTAGAACTTTCTGGTTTTCGACATACTTCCTGAATACAAGAACTCTGATATCGGAAGCATAGCATGAGGGAACTTTGCATCTGATCTTCGAAAAGTTATTTTAATATTTTTTGTCCTTCTAACTCGGCCCTTTTAATGGGGTCTAGAATATTCCACTCGCATCCATCAGGTTACTGACTCAAATATAGATAAAAACGACATATTCCCACACAATATGTTTACAGACTCAAATATAAATGCCTTAATTCTGGACCAAGTAAATGCTTAGAGATTCATATATCTTACTTATTATAAAACGCAGATTGTGTGTGTGTGTGTGTGTGTGTGTGTGTGTGTGTGTGTGTGTGTGTGTGTGTGTGTGTGTGTGTGTGTGTACGTTTATATATTGGATCGGATTTCCTACATTTCAACCGATTTCAACAAAACTTCACAGGACTACGTAAAATTACCTTGCGGTGGTTCTGACAGCGCCCAAAATAAGAAAAATACAATTGTTTTTGCACGAAATCAATTTGAAAGCACGATTAAGAGGCATTGATGAAAGGGGGACAAATCATATCAAGTTATACTTATTAATATCGAGTTATACTTATTATAAAACCCAGGTTGGTTGGTTGTGTGTGTGTGTGTGTGTGTGTGTGTGTGTGTGTGTGTGTGTGTGTGTGTGTGTGTGTTTCGTTTTATGGGATCGGATTTCCTACACTTTTCAACTTCACTTTTTTTTTAGGTAGTGCTTCTTATTGTCTTGCACACTTTTTTCATTATTTTTCCATTCAGAATGCTTTAAAAATTCCATTTACAAGACAATTGTTTATAATAAAATTCTATTCAATCGGTAGACTCATAACGATTGAAAACAATGTTTTTGTTTGAGTTTGGGTTTGACCAATTCGTAAAAAAAAATAAAAAAAATAAAAAAATAATAATTAAGACATGCGTGTCCGTCAACCTTAAACAATAGTCTTTGTCAATTTTATTTTTCAGTCTTTATGATGGTCGATACTTGATCTATCTCTTACTGTTATATCCCCGGGCAACGCCGGACTCTACTGCTAGTAATCTATATAAAAGAAACAAAATTTCAACATTAAATAATTCGACAAAAATACACATGTCGTAAAATAAACCACCCAAACACTTTAGTAATTTCAGCATGCTAATTGCTTTATGCAATTTAATTTTTTTAGGTATTGTGTAGGTATGGCTTACAAAACTGTAATCAACGAAATACATTATTAATTATAATGTTTTTCGTATATAACCTAACGTCAAGACCCTCATCGTTAAATTACATTGAGGCCGCATAGTTATTCAATATATATATATTAGTACAACCTTCTCTCAACGTCTCACATGTCGAACACAAATGCCTTGATTATCGAACAAAAATTTCGGTTCTCGAACAATATAACCAAGTTAACTTGAACAGAATCATTTCTGAATCGACCGCCGTGTTGTATACATTCGTGTGTTGTGGCGTGCTTTTTCTTTTCCAATTTTATTGTACTGTGATTTATTTTCTCTACATTGATTCCTACTGGAAAAATAGTTTCGGCTTACGAACATTTTGAGTTACGAACGCCCTTCAGGAACCAATTAAATTCGTGAACCAAGGTTCCACGGTATATATATATATATATATATATATATATATATATATATATATATATATATATATATACA